>JADLZN010007124.1:0-81465 GCA_018155175.1 Sinocyclocheilus anophthalmus
AATGTGTTTTTTTTTAGCAGCAGAGATACAACTCATCTTGTCATGCGTGGCTGTGGGAAATAAAAATGATCTAAAATTATTGCAAACTGAACAGTCTTTTACACCTAGTTATTCATTTCATCCAATACGCTTTTGTTGATTTTCACAGTATACTGAGATCTACAGTATTTTTTTAGAATGAATTAGATTTTCATTGATGTTTACCTGTGTTTGAACATGAGGGTGGGTCCCTCAAACAAAAGGTTTTTCAAAGTCAAAGAACCAGTTCTTTATGTATTGTTATATTTCAGCACCTGCTCCATACTCAATGCAGAAATTCTTTTTGAAAGCAGGTTAAGCTCCACTGGTGTGCTGAAGGATACGGATTACCTTTAGATGTTGTGTGGTTATGGTTGTAGTTGTTGATTTGGTCTTAATGTAAAGTCCCACCCTTGCCAGGCTGTATTTGACATTCAAATCTCTCCTGCAGCATGACAGCACACTGTTTCATGCCCAATATTTTCGCTCTCATTTTCCAGTTCAGTCCATTGAGTGAATACGGACACAAGACCCAGCTGATACAACAATAATGCGACTCCGTCAGAGTGTTCATTTCTTCTTTCTTGGGATGTGTGTTGGCTTGTCACTGAGTGGGTATGTATAAATTATATTTAAAATATGTAGCTGATTTACTCACACTTTTGGCATTTGAATGTTAAATGGATTACAGTATTAGTTGTGAATCTGTTTATGCCTTGTAATTTTCATATATGCTCCCTGGTCACTTTATTAGGTTACCGCAAATATAATCAGCCTATCACATGGCTGCGACTCAGTGTATGTAGGCATGCAGTGTTGGGAAAGTTGCTTTTAAAATTTATTTCACTTCAGGGCATCATATGTTGCATCATGAGTTTTTTTTATGGTCTATTAGTTTATTCATTTTATTTATTTACTTTGTCAAAAAGCTGAATGGTTATTTCGTAACGTTTCATTATTTCAAGTAACTGATTTAATGATTAGTTAACTAAATAACCTGTTTACTGTCTTTGTTACTGTTCGAATGTTTTATTTATAATTTTTTTTATTAATGCATTTTTCACTTTAATTTCAATTCAAGTTTTAGTAATTTTGTTGTTTTTATCATTTGTGTCTATTGTTATTTTTATTTATTAGTTTATTTTAGTACTTCATATAGCTAAAATGTGTTTTTAATGTTATTAATTTCAAGTAATGAATGTTTTGTATAGTTTGTTTTAATTTGAACTATAATAACCCTGTCTGAATGTTTTCATAAAAAGCTCCTTAAGAGATGTGGTTAAGCCGATTTTTTTAATAATATATATTCTTGGTGTTTTTTTTGGGTTTAGCTCGTTTTAGTAATTTGTGTCATTTTATTGGCAATTTTTATAATGTCTACATCAATTTTTATTGATTAGTTTTAGTATATTTAGTTTATTTTAGCACTTCAAACTAGCTGAAATGTCTAATGCAAGTTTTTATTTGATTTTATATTTTATTTGAGTTAACATTTCAAGTAACTTTAAAAAGAGATTTTAGTATTGCAAATCTGCAGTAATCATTGTGCTTCAGTTTGTATGTTTATAGATCTCTAGCTATTGTGGTGTGGGTGTGTGTGGGTGTGTGTGTGTGTGGAGATAGGTAGATATTCTCATGCTTCTCTGGGTGCAAAGACTGTATTGTGTGAGATTTTTGTGCTAGAAGAGTAAGAAGTGCCTTAGTCAATCTTATTCACACTTTTTTTCTGTTGTTGAAAAGCTTCACTACAAAAACAATATTTAAACCGAACGTCTCATTTCACGTTATTGGGGAAGGTTTCGGGTGTGTTTGAGGAAAGGCTCGGTGGGAAACATCAGTTGATCTTTCCGTCTGTGTTCGAGCTGCAGCTAGTTTGGATTTCTTGTCATCTGTCCCGCTTTTCTCTGTTTTGATAGGAAAACAAGTCCGAACAAAACTCTCGCAAGCGTTCAACCACTGGCTCAACGTCCCAGAGGACAAACTTCAGGTAAAGCCTCATGTGTGTTTATCAGGAAGCCTTTCAGTGTTTAAATCTATTGTGAAAGATGTTTTGAATTTGGCTTTAGTTCAAATGAAATATTCTCTATTGTAATGTGATTATTTAGCAATTCATGCTGCTTTTGAGGTGAATCCCACTAAAAAACTCTTCACCCCATTTCACCGTTCTTATTAGTTTGAAAGCTAGTTTCCTTTGTATTATGCATTTAGCAGAGCCTTACAAACACTGATCATTTAAAATGATTTTCCAAAGCAACGAGTGAGAGAGAGAGATATATATATATATACACACACACTGCAGTTTTTGATTCTCATTAGACTTTCATTACTTTGTTTAGTGTTGTTACTGTTTTAATTGTATTACAGTTCAAAATATTAATGATTTAAATATGCATAAGTACTCTGTACAAAGTAATCTGTACAGTTGCAATTACCCTTGTTTCATATTGATTTTAATACATACAATTAAATAATATAAAAAATATTAAAAATATTTTGTTTTTTAAATTCTATAGGATATGTTACTAAAAAAAATAATAATAATAAAACAAACAAATAGAAAAAAAACAATAATAAAATTGAAATAAACTAAATAAAATACAAAAATTATATTGTTATTATATAATAAATATAGGACCATGTTGGACATTAGACAGAAAGTCATTGAGTGTTATTTTAGGCGAGGTATTTTTATGTGCCAGGTGAAGTATTTATATTTTTGTTAAATTGGGCACTTTCTTTGCAAATGTTTTCTAGGTTTTTAATTGATCTGAAACATATGTACTTTTGAGCCCTATTGGTTCTGACTCCGCAAGTTTAAACATGTATAATAATGCATCGATGAGCTACAGGATCATTTCTTCGGTGAGCAGTCTTAAATTTGGGTCTGTTTCTCACACAAAGCTATCGTTAGTCGTATATTAACAATAGGCTACTTCATTAACTTTATTTACTATCCGTGTTGTAGTATTATTCAGAAGTAAAAAAACCAACAATATTTTTTTTCACAATGTTTCCAAATTCTCTACCCCAGGTCCAAAAAAAATGTAAAGAATGTACAAACTGAAAAAATTAAATACATTTGTGATCTATTTCCATTTGTTATTTTCAAAAGAAATACTGTCATGGATGTTTACAGAGCAGAGGTCACCTTTTTTAATTCCAATGGGAGAGATTGACTTTTGTTTATTATTATTTTTTGCTGTATTGTTGTTTACTGTGTTATTTCTGTTTCAAAAGCTAGCAAAAAATAATACTTTAATATCTAAAGTGTGTTCATGTGATTTTATACATTAGTAATGTTGAGAAATGAATAAATGCATAATTATCGTAATAATCATGAAACTGTGATTATTCCTCAGACAATAATCGTACCAACAAAATCTATAATCGTTGCATCCCTAAAGCCACTACAATGATTATTAGATATTGTCAATGGCATATTGTTAGCACAGAATTTAGTTGTGTTGGTGCAGAGGATCCTTAATCAATTGAAAATCATTTGAGAGCCAATGAAGAGGTTTTAACCGAGACACATTATGCCCTTTTTTACAATTTGTAATATAAGTCTCTGGTGTCCCCAGAATGTGTCTGTGAAGTTTCAGCTCAAAATACTCCACAGATCATTTATTATATCATTTTGAAATGCCTATTTTGAGTGGAAACAGAAACAAGCTGTTTTTCGGGCCTGTCTCTTTAAATGCAAATTGAGCTGCTGCTCCCCGGACCCTTTTCCAGAATAGAGCTGTGCCTTTACATCTGGTATCTGCTAAAAACATCTGTTATGGTTCTGATTATCATGTTTATCGTGCTGAAATCATGAGATTTTAAACCATAAACTTCTGATATAGGGTTTTCTGAACGCACATATCCGAAGCACACGCACAGAAAGCGGATGTCACAGCATGCGAGCACTAAACTAAGCTCTCATTCACACACAAGTTTACGTTAAAAAAACACACATGAGTTACAAAAACAGTTGGTTATGTCTGTGAAGGTAAACTGCTGGAAAATAAATTGCATGTTTATTTTAGATCTAAATAGTGTTCTGTGCTGGTCTGTGCAGACAAAGACAGAACAGTTAGCAAGTTTTGCTCAAACTTTCACCATGGCATTAAAGCTAGTACACCGTTGTCGCTTGAGGGAAGTTAGTTTACAGATTTAAGGGGAGGAATATTATAATTGAGATCCTTAGCCACGTCATAGGGAAGGAAATCAGACGAGCTGTTTTCTCAGACACTGCAGAAAAAGGCTTCCCAAAACAAAGTTACTGGGTTAATCTTTTAACGGTTGCTGGTTGGTAGATGCACAGGGGACCTGGATTATAGAAACCATTACATTACAACAGGGAACGTCAGATTTTCGATCTGTCACCTTTGGATTTTTGTTGCACGTCCATGTGTATTACATGCACTCCGATTTCTCTGCGTTGATTGTAAAAGTTATGTGAGGTTTTCTATTTCATTGGATAACGGTTATTTTTAAAGGAATAGTTCTCCCAAAAATGAAAATATGCTGAAAACCGACTCGCCCTCAGTCCATCCAAGATTAGGATGAGTTTGTTCATCAGATTTGGAGAAATGAAGCATTACACCACTTGCTCACCAATGGATGCTCTGCAGTGAATGGGTGCCGTCAGAATGAGAGTCAAACAGCTGATTAAAAACATCACAATAATCCACAGCCACACATCTCCAGTCCACCAGTTAACATCTGGAGAAGCTGAACTGAAACAAATCCATCATTAAGATGTTTTAAAAACTAAAATATGAGTCCATAATCCATAATAACACTTCCTACAGGTGAAAAAGTGAGTCGGTAGGAATAGTGGTCGACGATATGAGGTTTTCTTGGACAGGCCGATGCCGATCTATCTTAAATAATTTGAAAATGGATTAAAAAAATAATTTGTAAAATAAAACATACTTATACTTTAGAAGACAAAACATTTTTCACAAATAAATAAATATTTAAAAAAAATAATTAATTAAAAAGGAAGTAAACACTGTAACCAACAGGGAACTCAGTATTCTGGGAAGTTTGTGTGCATTGGGAATCTTTTTTTTTTTTAATAAAGCCAAGGTAACACACATTTTTACATACAGCACGCAATGAAAATGACAAGAATATGACAGTGGGCAAATGCATAAAAATGCATAAAGCGCAGCATAATTTAAAACCACGAGTTTAAAGTTTATCGATTGCGTGTCTCCAGTGAAGCTGAACTCTCCTCCTGTCAGCATTCAATTTGCACGGATCGACCGCACGCAGAGCACACGCGATATGCAGGATAGCACATGCACACCTCACAAGATTAACTAGATTCGAATAAGGTCTGCAAGGTTTGTGAAAATTAAAGCCGTTTTCAAAAAGATGTGCACATCTTTTAAAGACCAATGAGGAGTTGTTGTGATGCAGGTTTAGTTATTTTAAATTGTATCCATGTTATGTGATTTGTGTTATTTGAGACTATGCTTATGTAATTTTATTGTGATATTGTGAAGCACTTTGGGCAACCTGGTGTTGCATTAATGGCTATATAAATAACAAACAAACAATGTTCATTAGTCTCAAGATTTGTTTAAATGATAATATGACGTATGGGGAATGCTGACTCGGCCAAATGAGAATGAGTAATAATGTGGGCCTTATGTTACTCAACTATTAAAGAATAGTTATATACTTGTATTACATTTTTTCGTTGTTTAACAGCTCTATGGAATTCTTAGATTTAATCTATTAGATTAGACTTCTATCCGTATTAGACAGAACTGAACGACGACGGCGAATGATAGGGAGAATGTGAGCGGTGTGCGCTCAGGCGCTGCCGTTCTCAGCACCGTCAAAGTAAAAGTCCCGCCACGAACACATCGGCAAAAACAGAAAAACTTATCGGCCGATGCAGATATTTGAAAAAGGCCAAATATCGGCATTATATCGGCCTTGGCGATATATCGGTGGACCACTACTGTCTGAATAAAGAGGAGAAATTGCAACAGATCAAGCACTGTTTACAAGCCAAAACAGCTTTAAACAAATATGTGGCTGGATTTTGAGAGACAACAGGAGATGCACTTTTTTCACTGGAGGAAGCGTTATTATGGATTATAGACTTGTATTTTATCCGGAAGCAACGCTTTGGAGTTAAAAACGTTATTAATGATGGATTTGTTTCAGATTTTGTCTTCTCCAGATGCTAACTCATGGACTCGAGTGGTGTGGATTATTGTGATTTTTTATCAGCTATTTGGACTCTCAATCTGACGGCACCCACTCACTGCAGAGCATCCATTGCTGAGGAGCATGTGTAATGCTAAATTTCTCCAAATCTGTTGAAGAAACAAACTCATCCTGATCTGGGATGACCCGAGGATGAGCACATTTTCAGCAGGTTTTAATTTTGGGTGAAAGTTAGGTTTGGACGCATATGCCTAAAATTCAAAGCCTCGATTAATTGAACATTTTACCTCGATTACGATTAATGAACGATTTTGTTTTTGTTTGCTTTTTCCCCACATAGTTCACGGACATGGTTTGTACTGGAAATATGCTCAAAAGACAAGCACAACGGTCATGCACGTCTATCTAGCATGTGTTTAGAAAAATAATGGAAAAGTAGTGCAATGGAATGAAAAACCTGTTTCTGTGTGAACGGCCTTATGGTGGGACTGGGCGCGAAACTGCTTTTCTGCAGTGTGTACATTTGACTTCATATTGGTACTCTGTCAGTTGCTCTGTGTGCTTGCTAGGCCTTCATCAGATCACATTCAGCGGCTGTTCGGACAGCTCTTTTATAATGAATTATTTGATTACGCTCTTCAGACGGGGGAAAGCAGCCGTTAGTGCCTAGTAATGCCGTTTACAGGGCTTGTCTCTCCGTTGCCCCATTTATTATCGTTAATAGAAACTTCGGTTTTTTGGTGATCTTGTAATGCGGTCTGAGCAGAGTAGCTCTGTTGAATCTTATTAGGATTGTTTATATCAGTTTTGGGGGGGGGTTTGTTTGGGGCGGGGTTTTTTTTTTTCCTGTTTTACAGGGCTTGAATTTTTAATCATTCCAGCAAGCTTCATGTTCATAATGCAGGATTTTTGTATGCCCATTGTGTTTGCAGTAATGCAGGCGGGAATCTTTTTCCAAGACGTCCTTCAGAAGTCATTTGGTTTGTTTCGAACGAAGCAGAGGATCATTCGTTTGTCTTCATTTTTGATTTGGAAGCAGTAATAAATGTCAAGTGTGAAACATTTAGCCTCATTGTCACTCATATTTAATAGTCTTGATTAATGATTGAATGATAACTATACATTAATTTGCAGTTTACTGATTAAGTAATTAAAGGACGCATCTTGTCTTGGAAGTTACTAATGGGGCTTTTTTTCTGCTTTTTGTGGTCCGCTTGCTTGAATAATGTGCACAGCTTTTTCATACAGCAGCATATCATAATATCTGTGGATGTTAAAGGGATAGTTCACCCAAAAATGTACTTACCCTCAAGCCATCCTAGGTGTGTATATGACTTTATTCGAACAGACGAATCCAATCAGAGTTGTATTAAAAAATGTCCTGGCTCTTCAGAGCGTTATAATGGCAGTGAATGGGTGTTGATATCCAATAGACTATTCTTACTATGTGTAAGAAAAATATTCATATTTAATACTTTATAAACCATAATCTCTATCTTCCGCTAACTCCAGTGAGAAGTGACGAACGTGAGAGAGCAAAACAAAACGCCTGTCACAAATTAGAAGTACAAACCGAGGATTTGCAAAGAAAAATATCGGAGGATTTGGATATAAGCCAAGAGGAGACTGGTTTTTTCTTTGCTGTAAACAAAACTTGGTTCTCGTGAGACTAGCATATTCTCACCGGAGCTTACTAGGGGTGGGAGTCACCAGAGGCCTCACGATACAATATTATCACGATACTTGTCACGATACAATATTATTGCGATTATATTGCAATTTATTACCTTTTTCCAACTTCAAATTATGTCCCCAAAGGAAAACTGACAACATCTGTTTTAACTAAAAAGAAACATTTCTGTTTATCTCATTTCAGTTTTATTGTTGCAGTGCAAAATGAGATTGTCAAGCAGACAAACTGACCAACACTTTCATGGAAACCTGTCATAAATGTTGTATGCACCTGGCAAACTCAACTATTTGTATTACGGTCTAGTCTAGTCAACCTTAATTAAATGTAAACAGGTATGCCGGCGTGCTAATAAAGGTATTTTGTTTTTTTTTGAACTGTGCAACTTGAAATTGTACTAAAAAGATTGTGCAGACCCTTCAGCCATTGGGGCATTTGAAAGTAAATTACTATTAAATTTAAATTAAATTAAATTAAACGTAGTCTTACATCTAGGGATGCACCGAAAATGAAAAATTTGGATGCACTTGGCCGAAAACCGAAACCGTAAATGCTTTAATTTTAAATAATATAAAGTAATTTTGTAAGGCTTTTTAAATTTAACTCAATTTTAAATGATACTAAAATAAATAAAAAAAACAAGCCAATAAAATAACCACACTTTTACTGAAAGTAACAATAAAACTGGACAGAATTTATATTAATATTGGTAACACTTTACAATAAGCTTCATTAGTTAACTACTTTAGTTAATATGAACAATACTTCTACAGCATTTATTAATATTAGTTCATGTTAATTTCAACATTTACTAATGCATTATTAAAAATCAAAAGTTGGGCACGGCAAACAGGTATTTAAAAAGGGGGGAGGAGAAAAAGAATTTTAAATCGCAACTTACAGAAATTAGAGTTTTTTTTTATCAAATTAGTTATGAACTTTTAAGAACATCAGCTGAGACTAATTTAAAAATTATTAAAGCATAAAAAATGTGTATTGCAATTTTACAGTGCATTTATACTATATATCATAATAATTATATTAAACTACTGTTGTAATGTAATACATTGTTTAATATATGGTGTAATAATTTTATTTAATGCTAATAATAATAATATTAATAATCATACTATAAATAGTTTGTCAAAATTGTGTAGTTCACAAACAAGCACAGCAAATCCGCAATTTCATTTAAATCAGATTTTTTTTTTCCTCTCTCCAAATTGTTGTCAGTAACCAAATATGTTTGGAACGACGTTTGGGTTTTACAGTTTGTTTATTTTTTTCAAACTATTTATTTAAACTGCTGAAGACGGTTCTCATAATCAATCCTCAGTCTTTTCAGTTCTATAATAACCAGATGATTTTCTGTTGAAGCAGTGCTGATCAGCAGTCGTGTTGTTCAGTGGTGACGTCGTTGTTCTGATCTGAACCGGTGGCTGTTTCTGTATCCTCTCAATATCTGCAATTCTATTCAAGGGCTGCTTGATAGTCGAGTGATTACTCCCATTTCTGATCAGTCTCCGTGAATCTCTCCTGGCGTGGTTTATCTGCCTGTAAACTCTTCTTGAACCGTCAGCATGACTGCACATGTGCTGTATCACAACGTCACACTGCACTGACGCCTGCCAACAGATCACTTCTCATTCACCGTTCACTTCAGCTCGCGTTTCACTGAATCTAAAAATATAAGGAACGTGTTTGATATCGGCTCAGGATTCTGAAGTGCATTGAATGGTTTCACCGTTTCTGACTGAAACCAAATATTGACTGTTTCTTGCGGAGCATTAGTGCTTTGACAAATTTTATATCACGGTATTTTTCAAAATTATACCGGTTTCACGGTACATGACCGTTTTTTTTTTTCATGGGTGTTAACCATATTTTCTACTGACAGAGAGGAAATACTGCAGTATATTGAATTAAAATGCCCTATTTTACTGTCATGATGAGTGAATATTGTCAAAAAATACCACACTAAATAGTGACTAAACACGACCCCTTTTAATACATGCTAACCAGGAGTCACTCTCATTTATAATCGTGGCATCGTCTGATAAAATCAACATGCATCTACACTAAAGAGCGGCTATGCGGTTGTTTTGGCTATATTACTTTTTTGTCTCATGCAGCGCACTGCCTGCGTCTGAGTAACAAACTAAAAACAACAACAAACTAAAAAAGTGCATGTGATATTAACAGACGAACTACGCTCATATTTATAATTCCAAACAATCAGTAAGCGACAGCTGCTAGGAAACGCTGTTTTGTACTCATTTATTGAGGAGTCGCTGCGGTGCTTCTCTGCCGCTCACTGCACAGAACACACGCAGAGAGAGGCGAGAGGCGAGAGAGGCCAACTTCTCCGGGAAAAGTCAGACCGCAATGGTGAAATCTGCCAACTGAAAACCATAGTAACCATAGCTAAGGTTTATCCAAAAAAGTCGCTAGGTTTGTCAGTATGAATATTCTATGGAAAAAAGCCGCTAAAAGGGTCTGAAAGTTGCTAAATCTAGTGCTAAAGTCGCGCTCGTGTGTGAGACGTGGGAGCTGATGGCAGCGGGCGCTGGATATTTGTGGAGGTCAGTGTGGATATTGTGGATGAGTTCTTCTGTGTCATCACGTTCTATTAGTTCTACAGCTTCAGTTTCGGAACTTTCACGCTTAGTAACACATACAGCTGTTCCCTCACCACAGTGCAACAGTGAAAAGGGACCCCTTTCAAACAGTGTCGCGTTCCCAACGTTGTTTAAGCGACATACACCGGTATTGCGGTATTTAAAAATTCATATCATAACAAAAATAAACACCGGTATTCGGTATGAACCGGTATACCGCCCAGCACTAATTCAGAATATTTTCTAGAGGACGCATTGCCCCGGTTTCTCTTGTGTTTGTGTGTGTTTAGACTAGAGGGTTCAAAAGTGCAGGAATCCTGTTTTCCGGAGATGTTTTGGGAATGCTGGTGAATCTTAAGAGCTTATGAGTTTGTTCAGAAATATTTATCTGCTGGATCGAGGAGTTCACTGCACTTCAGTCAGAGGACAGAATAACTAAAATAAAAATGGGTGAATCTTACAAAAACATGTCCAGGTTGTTGTGTTTTTTGTTTTGTTTTTAACCCCAAAAAGGAAAAATGACTCTGTTTTGCATAAAATAAATACTTGTTTATAAATTACTTTGTAGTAATTTTTTTTATATATTTTAATAAATTTGTTTATTTTATTTGACTATTTATTTATACAAAGTCATAGCATAGTTTAACTAGTTGCATCTATTTGATTATTTAAGTCGTCATATTTTCAAAATGCATTTTTATCTAATTGCTTACAGTCAGCATAAATTGGGACATTGTGAAAAGTTACACTTATTCAGTTAAAACGTACAAACATGGTTGAAATATTGCTAGCTGTAAAACAAGCAATATTCAATTAGTTAAAATGTATGAGACTGAAACTGTATTGATGCTAAATATACTTTTTGAAATTTTTTTTTTATATTCGTTTTAGATTTAAATGTGTATATAAAAATCATGGCATAGTTTAACTATTTGCATTTGAGTCTATTGAAGTAATTTAAAAATGTATTCTTTAATGGTTCATACTGAAACACATTGGATTTAATGATGAATATGCTTTTTATTGCTTATTTTTTATATTAACTTTTTTAATTATTTGAATTAAATGTATTTTGCTTGCACACTACAAAAGAATCTTGTTCTTAATCAGTGCATTAGTCCTATTTCAGTACAAATAACATTCATCTGGAAAACAGTCCAGTCATTGCAGGATGATGTAATGTTTCTTGAAGGCAGACAAATACAGTAGTAATCTCTATCTTACCGTTTTGTAAAATGCTTTTCAAGACTGTTTGGAGCATCAGAATCAGCGCTTCTCACCACAGATGTCACACTGGTGTACGGTGAATCCCAGATGTGTGTGTGTGTGTGATATTATAGGAATCTCACTATAAGCAGCGTGTTTGCAGGATAAATGTGAGGGTCTCTAACGCTGGCTGGACTCCCAACACATTACTATGACCGCTATAGTTTACAGTGAATGTGCTTTAAGTTCAGTGCGAGAGCGTCTGATCCTCACTTGTTAAGGTCAAACTCTCAGCAGTTCTTCAGTCTCTGAAATCTTCCACACTGTCTTGGCATGTCGTTTTTCTTTGCCCCCACCACACACACACACACACAATGTTTGAAGCGGATGCCAGCGTTGACGCCCCCTGCTGGTTGCTTCGGTAAGGCAGCTTTTGCTGCGTTTCCATGAGGAGTTTTTGTACTTTTGGACCTGTAGACCTAAAGAAAATCAACTCTTAGGCCTGTTTCACAGCAACTGAAAAAAATTATTTGGGCATAAATTTAAGATTATGCATATAGAATTGCATTAAAACTCCCATGCATTTTGATTGAACAGTTTTAGCGAACTAATAAACTTGATGCGATGCATTATTTATCAGTCACACAGATCAGCGGTGTGTTTCCCGATAACGTTGTCTCTTAGCGTGCTACGAAGACTCTAAAGTAGTGATGGGAGAAACTAACCATTTCGAAGCTTCAAATCAATTGAACCAATTGCTTATTAACCAGTGTTTCGAAACAATTGATTCGCAAAGGTTTCTAAGCTTCATGAAGCAGTGTTAACAAGAGGCCATCACTACTCTAAAGGTATATCTTAACTAAAGGTATACCTGTTCTAGGCGTGTTCCCTGAACTATACCTTAGGAGGCTGCTTAAGGTTGCTTCCCGTTAGAACGCAATGAACTTGCTTGAAACTTTTACTTTCGCTTTGCAACATACATCATGTCAGAGAAGAAAACCAAGAATGAAAAATATATGCCCAGAGCACCTCCCGGTGGTCACCACATAAAATACAAAGAAAAAAACCTACATGAGACACAGCTTAATAATTTAACAGCTTTTAACAAAAAGAAATAACATAAAAATAAAAAACATAGGCCTACACAAGTCCCAACAGAAAAACATTCTGGTAAGAGTGCTTTCCAACAAGAAGCACTTCAGAAATAGCTGAAATTGCATTTATCAGGACTCATAGGATCTTAAAAAGAGATCCAAATTGCAACCTTGGATATTTTATATAACTTCGAAATGAGTGCGCGAACCCGCAACTTCATGTGTATCATGCACTAACTGGCAGTACACCTTCACTGGCCTTCGAAAGGCTCATTTATATTATCATATTACATTTTTATTATTATTTTTTTAGAATTGCAGCTTCTGACATGGTATCCAGGAGACTAAAGTTTTAGTGCACATACACTAAATGGCTCCACGGACAGCGCCGTCTTTGATTTACACAAGCATTCGCTGTATCGCTGCCATAGTTTGACCAAACTCCCCACCACAATCCTATTCCCTTTAAGCAGACTCCTAAGCCTTTACTGCCTAATGCTTTGCCAGCTGATGTACCTTTGGAAAATATAATTTAAAAAAAAGCTAACAACCATCAGTCTAATGACAGTTTTATTCTTTGCATGAAAACACTTCAGTTGAAGTGAGTGTAACTGAACACAGTGTATTACAACTTCAGAATTACTTTAGTATAGACTGAGTTGTAAAGAACTGTCAACAGTGATAAGGTATAGCTAAGGGTGGTCCAGACCAACCTTACGAAAGTATGACTTGCAGAAGGTATACTTAACTAAGAATGTTTCGGGAAACACATATTAACAATAAGGTACAGCTGAAGGTATAACTTAAGAATGAATAGCATTAAGAAGGTTTCTGGAAACAGCCCAGATTTCTGTACTCAAATCATGCCATAGTTTATTATTAATTATTTGTTTTTAAATAATCATTTTCAAAATGCATTTATTGAATTGGAGGGAGAGAGAGAGCTTGGAGTCAGCGTGAAACGGTTCATTGTGAAAATTACATTTAGTCAGTTAAAGTATGAATATGGTTTATGGCTGTAAGATTTCCATCAATAAAAAATAAATAAAAAAGTTAACATACAGGGTTATTATATTTAAATAAAACTGAAAACAAAACTTTTTTTTTTTACTGAAAATACACAGAAATAAAATGTAAATAATAAATGAATAAACTTATTTTAGCTACATTTCCAGTTTTAATTTATTTTAACTTGATGTAATGAAATAAACTAAAATAAAAATTAACAAAAAAGTAGACAAAAAATAAAGTACTAAAATTTAAATAAACAATGAAAATAAAAACGGATTAAAAATATTAATTCTCAATTATATTAAACTTAATTTGATGCATTTTTGTCAGTTATACAAATTAAACTTAACCATTTGCATCTATTTGATTGCAATTCAGTTGGAATCAGCATAAACCTGTTCATGGTGGAAAAGAATTACATTTATTCAGTTAAAAAGATGGATAAAATATACGTAGCTATGGAACTAGCAATATTCAATTAGTTAATGTATGAGATTGAAAAACTGGATTTATTGATAAAATATATATAAAGCTGGTTATTGTGCATTTAAAACGCATTCGTTTTATTAGTACAATTACAGAAATCAGACCCGTTTCATTTATGCATGACTGACAAGTATGCATCACATTAAGTGTATTAGTTTGTTAAAACTGGAATCCAAATGCATGGGAATTTTATATGCAATGCAATTCAAATGCATAAGCCTAAATGTATTTGCATGGATTTACTGACTTTCACGGCTCACATCAGTATCGTCTATGAGTGAGCGCTCAAACGCTCACCTGCAGCTGTGATTGACTGGTGTGTTTCCTCGTGTTTCTGCTGCGGTCTGTGTGAGTGTGTGTGTGTGTCAGAGGTCATCTGAGGTCGTGTTAAAGCACTGATTACTTTAACGAGTGGATGCGTTAGCCAGCCTCCCCTCTGCTCACCATATGCTCCCTATCAGCGCTGATCAGAGCAACATCAACCCAGATTCACTCCTCAGAAACATTTATGCCGCCTTTAGGGAACACAGCACAAGTGATAATTATATAAATTGTATATTTGTGACATTTATATTATGCATTTCTCACTTGTGCTGTATTATTGAGAGAAAATTATATCATTGTTTTTTAGCATTAGTGGGCTGTCATATTAAGATTTTATTACGGTTGCATTAAAGTAACTTAAATTGGCATACAGTTTTTAATTATTAATTTACATTTTATTAAAATTATTATTATAAATTAATTGCATTAGAACTTTTAAATTGCGCCTGCACTGACTGTTTTAAATTTTAGATACAATATTTTATTTTCATCGATGATGACAATCCTAATTCTAATAGTTATGGGTGTTTTTATTAAAATTAGTAGATTTTTTTTATTATAAAATGAATTGCATTAAAATAACTTAATTGGGCATACACTACTTTCTTCAACGTTATGATAATATTAATTGATTTGATTGATTCAGGTAATTCTAATAGTCTTAAGATGTAGTATTTGTATTATTAAAATTAATATTAAAATTATTATAAAAATTAATTTAATTGGTCATGATTGACGTAGTTGATTTATGATAAATATTTATTATTTTATTGATTGAAAATATAATTCTAATAGTATTAATGTAATATTTTAATAATATAATTAAATAATAATAAATTGCAGAAACTTTTAATTGGCTACACTGGCTGTTTAATGTTATGATATTATTTTAATACTCAAATAGTCAAAAAATGTCTTCAATTACGAAATTGATTTATAATTGTAATAGAATTAATTGACTGTTTTAATGGTACATTACAATAGTTTTTGAAATAACTTACATTCATGAAAGTTAAAATAAAGTATATTTTAAATAATTATTTTCAATCTCTTTTATTAGTGTCTCTTATATTCTCTGTAGGCCTAAGAGTATAATATTTGTGTGTGACAAAACTGAAAGTTTCTGTAGTTTTAGTCGAGCACCTTTTACCTACAATAATCAAGCTATTAATAAAAGATGCAGTTATGTATGTCACACCTTTGAAACTCTAGAGACATGCGTCTGCGCAGAGCTTCACTAAATACTCAGATGTTAGTCTGCATTTCAGACACACCCTGATGGTGAACAGCATCTAGTGCAGTGCGAGCAGCAGCTGCCCTCTGCAGGTTCACACACATCTGTGCAGTTCTCTGCCTCTGTTTACAGCCATCTCTTCAGCGGAGACGGACTGCCATTTACATCTAGTATTAATATCTGTGAGCTTTTACACATCACACACTACAGCAGAAAGATATTCATACACAAAGTAAATAAATAAAGGCACACTTGCTCCAGAATAGACTTCACCGCATCTACATCCCTGATGTTTTGAGCTGAATGCTTGTTATTTTAGTTGAGCAGCTGTTTTATCTGCTCTACTGAGATGTTGATATCAGTCATACCATTTGCAGACCTGTGCGTGTGTATATTTATATTATTGTAATATTTTAATTAATTACATGCAATTCTAATAGTATTAATGTAATATTTTAATTAATAGAAATTTAAAAAATAAAAAAAATATTTTACATGTAATGAAAGTTATAAATAGCAGATGATTATATCTCAAAAATGTGAATAGTAGTGATGTAATTTAAATTATCAAAATATCCAGTATATTATTTTATTATAAAATATAAAAGTAAATGGAACAAAGTGCCAATTATAACAATATAATGTAATTGAATAGTATAAAGTAATTTAATTGTTAAAATAAAATTATACATAATTAGTTATTATATAATGAATTAGCACAATGACAATAAATTATGTAAATTGTATACAAATGTTCTCTCTCGTTGTCTTCCAAAATGAAGGCTTGTTGTACATTTGTTTGTTTTTTTTTAAAGCAGTGGACAGTCATATTAAGATTTGATTACTGTTGCATATAAAAAGTTATTTTAGATTTTAAATGGGCCTATATTTATTAAGACTGTAATATTCTAAGATTTTAAATTGATCATTTTAATTTAATTAAGTTAAAATAAAATCAGGCAGTTGAGATTTGATATGGAGTCTATACATCACTTTACGCGAGTGTACTGTATTTATGCGGATAAAGTTGGACATATCCAATTTTATATAATTCTGTCTGTTCACAATACAAGCGCGATGCAATTTTTTGATAATATAATGCAATGCAATGATAAAATGCAGTGCAATATATTGTCCAGCTTAAATCTGCTAAATGCACGTGTGCATGAGTGATTTTGGACTCCATTTCTACCTATAAAGCACCTTTAGACTGAATATCGGGGATCTGGTTTTCATAATGATCTTGTATTTGAATCCTCAGGTGATTATCGAGGTGACGGAGATGCTGCACAACGCCAGTCTGCTGATCGACGACATTGAAGACAGCTCCAAGCTGCGGCGCGGTTTCCCGGTGGCCCACAGCATCTACGGCGTGCCGTCGGTCATCAACTCCGCCAACTACGTCTACTTCCTAGGCCTGGAGAAGGTGCTGATGTTAGAGCACCCCGAGGCCGTGCATGTCTTCACCCGTCAGCTGCTGGAGCTGCACCGCGGCCAGGGTCTGGACATCCACTGGAGGGACACCTACACCTGCCCCAGCGAGGCCGAGTACCGCGGCATGGTGCTGCAGAAAACCGGCGGCCTCTTCGGTCTCGCCGTGGGCCTCATGCAGCTCTTCTCCCACTGGAAACCAGATCTGAAGCCGCTTTTGGACACCCTGGGGCTCTTCTTCCAGATCCGGGACGACTACGCCAACCTGAACTCCAAAGAGTACAGCGAAAACAAGAGCTTCTGCGAGGACCTGACGGAGGGCAAGTTCTCCTTCCCCACCATTCACGCCATCTGGTCGTGTCCTGAGAGCACGCAGGTGCAGAACATCCTCCGGCAGCGCACGGAGAACGTGGATATCAAACGTTACTGCGTGGACTATCTGGAGAAGGTGGGCTCGTTCGCTTACACCCGTCAGACGCTGCTGGATCTGGAAGCCGAGGCCTATCGCTTGATCGCTGAGCTCGGAGGGAATCCCGAACTGGAGGCTCTGGTGAAGCATCTGAGTCGTATGTATAAAGAGCCCGGGGGCGGAGCTTCGGCCGGCCAATCGAAAGAGCTCAGAGGCGGAGCTTCGGCCAATCAAAACAATGACTCTGCACTGTGATTTAAACTGTACTGTTACTTTGACTCCACAGCAAATTGCCTTCAGTCTAAAGTCTGTCGTTTTGTCTCGTTCAGATTTCAAGCCGTTGTTACTGGCATGTGAAGTGTAACAGGAACTTTACTGGCCTCTTAGTTACAAATATTGGGGCGATATTTTGTTAAAATGAAAATGATGGTGGACAGATGCTGCTTGTTTCAGCCGTAAACAAACTGTCAGAGAAAACAAACATTTAATGTCTTATTTCACCACAAAATCAAAGCAAATACATTTATTTTGCTTTAAGAAAATTAAGCTAATTTTATGGTTCTTTACCCTTTTTTTTGTTTTGTTATTGTGACTATTTTCATGACAATTATTAATAATAATTATTATTAAAACTATAACTGTCAGATGAAACAAACAATTAACATTTAAACTGTTATTTCACCACAAAATCCAAACAAATATATTTTTTGCTTTAATACTTTTTTTTTTTCATTGTACAATTATTTTCATATTAATAATATCAACAATTCATTTAAATTACATTATTATTATTATTATGCGTCTGTTGTACTGCCTTTAATAGAATTTAAATCAGTATATATAATATAGGTTACTGTAATAGAGTGAAAATCTAATGATAATCACTGCTGTGAATAATTGAAATGAAGACCGAGGCAGAATATTCTTAATTGGCATGCTATTCTCACAAGAAATACATTCAAAAATCATAATTTATACAATTATTTATATATTCTTATTTTTTGATGCTTATGATTTTGGGGTGAAATTTGACTTGGACATTTTTTGAATAATTTTTTTTTTCTCATTAAAATATTAAATCAGAGATGATTGCCTTCCCCAAGTGAACAGTGTACTAGTGTCTAAAGCTTGTCCTGTAGTTTTGCTGAGTTCTTACGTTCACCTGTGCACGCTTTAACACTCCTCAAGTTCATGTCCTTCTCCATTTTAGCAGCTTCTGGTTGTGACTGATGTTTATGATGGTCAGAATTACAGACGGATCCGTCACCTGATGCTCAGATACCTCGGAAATAGTGACGTGAGAGGAGATCTCACGTGTTTGATGAGGGACAGGTCACTGGGTTTTACCTTTGAACAAATATACTGTTATGTGTGCGTTTATCAGACTCGCCGTGTTTATGCAATTTTTTGGTTTGGATGCGTGTTTTTTTTTCATAACTTCTATGAATAAACACTTTCATACACAGTCTCCTGTGAGTGTGTTTTGTGCTGTTATTAATTCTTCTCATTAAGAGAAAATGGATATCTATTGCATGTATTACTTCTGATAAAGAGTAATTAAATTGTTTTGCATTTACTGCTCCGATATTTATTGTGAGTGAAAAGTTGATATTCTTGATACAGTAAATAATGTTTACTAATTTTACAAGTCAGTTGCATTTTCAGGTTTGACCTTTTTTTTCTTATGAAACGACAACAGAATCAACCACGTAGTGGTGCAAGAGACGCAAAAGCAACAGCTAGAATGACTGTAGAACTGAGCGGAGCAGCAAATAGAGTTATCTCACGGTGCAATTGGAGTCAGGTTGTATTCATCTCATTACAGTTATGCTGGTGTGTTCTTGGTCCTTTGCGGTGCTATTTCTGCAGGTTATATAAATGCCTGCAATTGTCCCGCATTGTTGTGCTGTAGACATGAATGATTCTTCAAATCCGAGGAGCACGATTTCTTTACTTAGGAATTGGTTTTGTGTGTGTGTGTGTGTGTGTGTGTGTGGAAAAAAACATAAAATCATACTCTTAAATCTGAAACTAAAACCGCCAGTAGGTGGCGCTAAGTCACTAGCGTCTTAATGAGCGAGTCATTTGAGTCATTCATTAGACCGATTCGTTCAAACCCGCGATCCATTCAGTAACAAATCACCACTGTTTACACTTTGTTTGGAACTACTTTCGATGACAAAATAGAGCAATAACATACAATAGTGTCAAAAATGTAAAAGTAACTTAATATAAATTAATTTTGATATTTTATTCGACATTTCGATTAACATTTGCAATCAGTGTTGATATTAGATCCTCTTGCTCGTGTTTTATTGCTTTTTTTGCCCAAATAGTTTGCATTTTTATAATTTTATTTAATTTTTAATTAGCCCCCATTCATTTCTATGTAAATTATCTATGTAGCCCCCATGTAAAACAAAATAAATATATATATTAAAATAAAAGCAATGATAGATAGATTTTAAAATAAAAAGTTTGGCAATCCCAGGGCATAGATACAGCCTACTTACTAATCAACACTGAATAAAATAAAATATTTTATGCATTTTGAATGAAAACGAGGCTACAGTCCGTTCAAGGTTGTATTGCATGTTTAACGTTGCTGGTAATTTCGCTGATAACACATTGAAAATACCACTTAAAAATTTATCAAACAAACAAAATATGCTATACTGACATTCAGCCTATGAAATAAACGGTGCTCCCTCACAAAATAGTTTATTACATGTGTGGCGTTTAGCTTGATGAGGTCTATCGTGTTGGAGAGTTTCTAGCCTACTAATGAGAGTGATTATGATTATGATTGTTTTAGCAGGATTGTCAATATGGTGGTCTAGCAATATGGTGCAACTTACTGATTCTGAAGCGTCCAGCATCAGCTCAGCCTCTTCTCTTCTCTTCTCCAGCACACTCCTCAGCCCTCTTTCTGAGCAAACACTGACCCGTGGACCTGTCTGAGGAGTGCGGGGTTGTTGAGGATGACCCGGAGAGATCATTAGACTGATGCAGCTGCAGATCTTCAGCTCTCTGATCAGCTCAGCTCGAGGAGTTGATTGGTGTGCTGCTAATAAAGTCTCCAGCTCCTGAGTTTTCCAGAAGATTGGCTTTTACAGAGCAGACAAAAAGATCAAATTGCCCAAATGTGATCCCCAAGTACAGACCTTGACCTCTACCACAAATTAAAATCTTATGATTGTTTGATTTTAATGTTAACCTCATTAACTGCCTCCTACACACTTCATCCTTCAAATGACTTCAGTATTAACACTGCACAAGGCTTCAAATGGAGTCTTTGTCAAGACAACACACTAGGCCTTGAACTTAGTTCTTCATTTTATATACACTGCCGGTCAAAAGTAAGGGTTTTATTACTTTTTAAAGAAGTTTCTTCTGTTCATCAAGGCTGCATTCATTTGATCAGAAATACAGTAAAATTGTGAGATATTATTATCATTTAAAATATCGTTTTTTTATGTGAATATCTGTTAAACTGTAATTTATTCCTGTGATGCGCAGCTGTATTTTCAGCATCATTACTCCAGTCTTCAGCGTCACATGATCTTCAGAAATCAGTCTAATATGCTGATTTATTATCAATATGGGAAAAAGTTGCTGCTTCATATATATATATATATATATTTTGTTTTTGTGTTTTGGGGGGAACGTGATACTTTTCTGGATCTTTGATCAATAAGTGAATTTAAAATTTGGAATTACATTTTATTAAAATACAATCTTTTCTAACAAGTCTTATCACTTTTTTTATTAATGTAAGCCTTGCTGAATAAAAGTATTAATTTCTTTCAAAAAGAATAAAAACTTACCGACCCCAAACTTGTGAACGGTAGTGTATATTGTTAGAAAAGATTTATATTTTTAATAAATGCTGTTCTTAACTTTTTATTCATCAAAGAATCCTGAAAAAGTATCACAGGTTCCCAAAAAATATTAAGCAGCAAAACGGTTTCCAATATTGATAATAAATCAGCATATTAGACTGATTTCTGAAGATCATGTGACACTGAAGACTGGAGTAATGATGCTGAAAATACAGCTGCGCATCACAGAAATAAATTACATTTTAAAGTACATTAAAATAGAAAACAGCTATTTTAAATTGCAATAATATTAACAAAAATAAAATAGTTATTACTGTTTTTACTGTATTTTTTTACTGCATCAAATAAATGCAGCCTTGGTGAGCAGAAGAGACTTCTTTAAAAACATGAAAATTCATACGGATCCCAAACTTTTGTACTTTTAATGCATTTTTAAATGTGGGAATTTTAAAACATGCCCGGATTGGTTTGGAATGAATTATGGGATTATATAATTTTGACTCCAGATGGTGGCATTAAACTGAAATGATCTGCATGAAGAGAAACTGGAGGCCTGTGTTGTCAAAACTGCTGAGAATAGCTTCCGGACGAGCTCTTAGTGCTCACCTCTCCATCCGTTCACTACAAGCACTGAGAATAGCACAAGCAGAAACAGATGAAGGATTTTACTCCGGTTATTCCGAGCTCGTTTCTTCAGCTCTTGAAGACTTTACAGATGATTCAGGGGATACCATGAAAGAGCATTCGCTGGAAAGAGGCCATGTGAAAAACATCCAGCGACCATCATGTCTCATTTCAGTTGTGTTGAATTTCTTGACACCATGTGGAGAGAAATGATGAGAAATACCAGCATGACCTATGAGCTCACTGCTGATATTTCCATGTTTGAGGTCAATCTGGATGCAGTGACGCATTAAATATGAAACGGACCACATTACAGCATTTGATTTTGGCTCTCGTATTACCTCCAGCAACACTATGAAACACTTGTTCACCAGCAACTTTTTCATATTCAAGAATCTTACAAAAATCCACAAATCGTTAATTAAAACATTGACATTTTTATAAGCAAGAGTACTACACACACAAAAAAAAAATCAATAAAACAAACATTGTTTTTCATGCAATGGTTTGTGCTTTCATAAATTTCAGACTGGTGGAAAGAAAACATCCAAAATACACCTTTAAGTGTTTCTTTTATTGCTCGCTATCTGTTTTGTACAATACTTATCTTTAAAGGCCATAAAATAAGCTTTTTACTACATCAGCAGCTACACTACGTATACCAACTTCCATTTACTTTATTAATTTGATAGATCTGAACGATATTAGAGGTTTGTATATATTATTCACTTGATTTTATAAATCTCATTCATTAATAAAAAAATAAAAAATACAAAAATCTATTACAATACATATCTTTAAAGCCTGTTCTCTCAAAATGAGTTTTTTTTTCTCCACTTCAGCAGCACTTACACACACTAAAAATGTGTTTTATTCCTATCTACAGTATATTCTGAATCGCTTTACAGAGGAGTTTGTTCATATCATTCGCCCGATTTTATATAAAATTGTATTCCTAATAAAAAAAAGTGTTTTTTCTGTCTGTTTACAGTATTACAGTACTCCAAAATTTCTAAACTTTAACTCTAAAAATCAAACAAGAATTTTAAACCTGGTTTTTCCAATGCTCCGATTTTTGTTCTAGATATGTATGCAAATGAGTGCATAATTAGATAATGCATTATTTGCATATTTAAACAACACTCTTTAGTGACATTAAACTTCTCACCTGTAGTGTCTTGCAATAAGGAAGGTGCTATATGTGTCCCTGGAGCACAAAACCAGTCTTAAGTCGCTTTGGTATATTTGTAGCAATAGCCAAAAGAACATGGTATGGGTCAAAATTATTGATTTTTCTTTATGCCAAAAATCATTAGGATATGAAGTAAGATCATGTTCAATGAAGATATTTTGTAAAATTCCTACAGTAAATATATCAAAACTTAATTTTTTATTAGTAATATGCATTGCTAAGAACTTCATTTGGACAACTTTTTCTCAATATTTAGATTTTTTTGCCACCCTCAGATTCCAGATCGTTGTATCTCGTACAAATAGTGTCTGATCCTAACAAACCATACATCAATGCAAAGCTTATTAATTATTTAGCTGTCAGATGATGTATAAATCTCAATTTCAAAAAATTGACCTCTTATGACTGGGTTTGTGGTCCAGGGTCACCATACCATATGTCGATTTGTCAGCACACAGATACATTTGCATCCTGTTGAAATGTTTTGTTCATAAATGAATGTTTCAGGGTCAGAATGTCCAGAATCACTCTGGACCCCTCACATCCAGCACACTCCCTCTTTGAACTGTTGCAATCTGGTCGACGCTACAGAGCACTGAACACCAGAACAACCAGACACAGGAACAGTTTCTATCCTCAGGCAATCCATCTCATGAACACAACAATAACTGTGGAACACACACTATAATACACTCATATACTTATTTATCTAACACACACACTCAATCTACATTTCAATTTGCACATAATATAACTGTACATACAAAACTGTCTATTGTAAAATACCTGCACACACAATTGTCAATTTATATTTTTATTCCTTATTTACTTGTTCTATTTTCTATTTTTTATTATCTGTGTTTTTTGTTCTGTCACTGTCATTCTGTTACACTGTGGAAGCTTGTCACGAAAACAAATTCCTCGTATGAGTAAACAAACATGGGAATAAAACTCTTTCTGATTCTGATTTAACAATAATGATTTAAATAAAAAATGAAATAAAACATTATATAATTTAATGATGCAAAAGAAGTTTCTTTTGCATCATAATTATAATATTATAAGTTAATTATAATAATTAAAGTGTTGTTATTAATACAATTAAAATCAAATATAAATTAATAATAATATTAAAAACAACTGAGGTTTTTATTATTCATTGTTTGGACATTTTCTTCTATATTGTAATATTATAATAATGATTTACAAACAAAATGTAATTTAAAATAAATTATAATTAAATTATGCAAAATAAGTTTATTTTGCATCATGGATTATAATTTATAGTAATTAAATAATACAATTGGGGTTTGTTGGTGTGTTGTGAATACAATTAAAATCAATAATCAATATAAATTAAGCGATTATTATTATATAATTATTTAAAATATAATTTAATAATAACTACTACTGCTGTTATTATTGTTGTTAATAATAATAGCTGCTGTTGGTGGTATTAATATATATATATAGTTCAGTTTTAATGTTCGAGTTGTAGTGGATAGTAATGGAAAAGCATCATGAAGTGTTCGTCACACACGTGCCTTCTTCAAGTGTTTCAAAGCATCCCAAGATGCATTTCATGAGGTTGGCTGATGGTGAATGAGAGAGCAGAGCTGCAATCTACACAAATCACATGTTTATCTTTCATGGCCACAACAATTCTCATACTTTCATTTGTTATTGCATAGTTTTGATTAATGCAAAACACATGAATTGTGTCATGTGACCAAACAATGGTCAAACAAACACCATGATAAAGGGTTAAGGTCTTGGACAGACGGAGCCGCTGCACAATAATTCAAACATCAGCACTTTAAGAGACTCGTCTGCTCTGAACTACTGGCTCTCTTAATTAGGAAGCGGACATTTATTACCCAGGAGATCATTTGGAGGAACACAGTCGTTAATAGACTCACCGCTTCCCTCGTCCTTGAGACAAAAGCCAGTTAAAGGCGGTGCAGACGAGAGGCATCAGCCTGCAGATGTGTGCTGAACAGCCATCAGGACAAGCTTTTAGAGCCACAGGAGATTCTCTCGCAGTAAGAAGCGCTCGTTAGCATAACGCTTCACCAATCACTACTACCAAAGTCCCAAAGAATCCTTCTGAAAGCATCTTCAAAACACTGAGAACTGAGCTGCGGCTTGAATTTCAGGTTAAAACCCAGCTAACAGCAAACGTTCTCACAGTGCTTTTTAAACGTTATATAAATGTTAGAACAAACCATTGTTAAAGTCTCATAATGTTTAGACCAGTGGTTCCCAAACCTGTCCTGGAGGCCCCCCTGCCCTGCACCTTTTGTATGTCTCCCTCATCTAACACACCTGATTCCACTCATCAGCTCGTTAGTAGAGACTCGCAATAACTAATTTGGGTGTGTCTGATTAGGGAGACATACAAAATAAGCAGGGCAGGGGGGCCTCCAGGACAGGTTTGGGAACCACTGGTTTAGACAAAACGTTTTTAGATCAATATTCTCAAAATTTTATTTGTCCTGATGGAGTGTTTTTGAACCATTAAATAACGTTATAATCAGGAGAAGAAAATGCTGGACTTTTCACGTGTTAGGAATATGTTCTTTCAGGATTTAAGTAGGTCATTGCTGATGAAACGCTGTTAAAATACTATATATGTATATATATATATATACCCACTGTAATATTATCTACAGTGGGTCTAGAAAAGAAATGACCCCCTTTAAATAATCACATTTGTTGCTTTGCAGCCGGACACAGTTTTGTGTTATGCTGTTATTGTCAGGCTTATGTTTTTTTATTTGTTTCTGATATGTTGGTGTTATATCTTTCACTTGGATGTTATTAGTTGCACTGAGTAAATACAGCTGGACGAAACAAAAAACTGTGTCTGTCTTCATTTCCGCAAAATGTGATTATTTTAAAGGGAGGTGATTATTTTCTATACCCACTGATTATATTATATAATATAATATATAGATATATATGATTTATATCACACGTGTTACAGACAACAAATCAATATTTTCATCCAAAGTCATAAGTGAATGTATTCCTGGATTGAAATATACGAAGGGTAATGAATAATTTTTAATGCTTTAACAAAATATATTTATATTTTCATATATAACAAAAAAAGGGCCCAAAAAATAATAATGGTAGAAAAATATATTTACTAAAATATTTAGCAAAATTATTTGTGCAATTTCTGTATATTTAAATATATTTTTTTGCAATAAATTCTAATATTTTTTTGTAATGTTTGTCAATGCATTTCGAATTTAAACACAATAAGACTATCCTTAGGGGGTAATTTCTCAGGGCCAATTTTGAATTTGCAATTAATACAAATAATGAATCAGCACATCCCTGAATAAATTAGATTAAACATTTGAATCACTTGACAGCCCTAGTTGCTACTTTTAAACTCTTTAAACGTTCTTTTGGTTACATTGAAAAAGCAGAATAGAATCATTCTAGACGTCTAGTAGTCGGGTGGATAGGAAGTGTCCTGTAATTGTTCACGGCTGCTGAGCAACATCACAATCTGCTGCATCAATACAGATGTGCATGACAGACGCGTGTATATGGGCTATTTTACAGCGGTTTGCTGAATGTAGAGTCTGTTGTACAATATTAATTATTAAAGAGAGGACTCAAGTGTGAGTTCGTCGATCATTTATTTGTTGCACATCATCTGATCTTTTGCTTTGTGTCCATTGATTTAGACTGAAATCAAATATTTTAAGCACATGGTTATTAAAATAAATAATTTATAAATATTATTTGTAGTATTTTTTCGGGCTGCAAAAAATATTTTAGCTTTTTTTTTTTCCCATTATTTTCAAACCACATGGTGATTAAAAGAAAATAAAACTGACCTTAACAAATTGTTTTTTTTTCCAAATGTCATGATATTGATGTATAATGTTATTAATGTTATAATAAGGAGTGACATTTAGGTCTATCACCCACCCTACTTGCATTTAAAAAGACAATACAATGAAATAAAATAATACAGGTTAAAATATAATAAAATATAAACATTAACTTAAAACAATCTGCATACTATGGATATGTGTGTTTAATATATTAATATTTATAATATAATATGTATAGTAACAGTAATAATATTTTTTAAATGCAAGTATTTTTGGATGCAATAAACGGTCATATTTTAGCTTTTTCATCACCATTTTCCACCCACTCTCCGACCCTTAGAAATAAACATTATGTTTTTTTGTTGTTGCTCAAAACGCTGTGGCCTTCAAACGTCCAATATATAATATTGCAGCTTTTGATGAGAACATGCAGCATACTTTCAAACATATTCAAGTCTGCTTTATTGTCAATTCTTCCACATGTACAGTACATACACACAGAGAATTGAAATTGCGTTACTCTCAGACCCTTGGGTGCATACAGATAACATAAATACAGATACAGATTAAATACAAAATACAACTATAAAAATATACAAATAAGGTAAAATGTAAAATATATATATATAAAGCACAAGGCAAATGGAAGATAGAGTGCAAACCATTAAAGTAAACAACAGTGCAGATATAAAGATTGTAGTGCAAAAAAATTATTTGTATTGCAAAAGAGCTTATTTCAGACTGATTTAAAGTGACAGTGTGTGTGTGTATTTGGAAGGGGGGAGTGGGAGAGTCCATCAGAGGGTCAGAGTTCAGAAGTGCGTGGGGCAAAAGAGGGGAGGGGGGGGGGCAAGGTCGGGAGGGAGTTCAGCTTCCTGACAGCCTAACGGATGAAGCTGTCCTTCAGTCTGCTGATCCTAGCCTGGAGACTCCGCAGTCTCCTCCCTGATGGCAGCAGAATGAAGAAGCTGTGTGTCGGGTGGGTGGGATCACCGGCAATGCAGAGGGCTTTGCGGGTGAGAAGGGTGTTGTAAATGTCCTGAAGGGAGAGGAGAGAGGCACCAACGATCTTCTCAACTGCTCTCACTATGCGTTGAAGTGTCTTGCGGCAGGAAGCGTTGCAGGCGCCATACCACAAAGTGATGCAGCTGGTCAGGATGCTCTCGATGGTTCCTCTGTAGAAGGTGCACATGATGGGTGCCGGGGCTCTGGCTCTTCTTAGTTTTTCGGAGGAAGTAGAGACGCTGCTGTGCTTTCTTGGCCAGTGCTGCGGTGTTGTCAATCCAGGAGAGATCCTCTGTGATGTGCACACCCAGGAACTGGGTGCTGCTCACCCTCTCCACAGTCACACAATTGACGGTCAGAGGAGCATGCTGAGTGAGCACTCTCCTGAAGTCAACAACAATCTACTTCGTCTTCTCCACATTCAGAGAGAGATTGTTGTCACTACACCACCCGGCCAGGCGGCTCACCTCGCTCCTGGAGTTTGTCTCATCTCTGTTGCTAATGAAACCCACCACAGTTGTGTCATCCGCAAACTTAATAAGGAGGTTGGAGTGTGACGGTGTGCAGTCGTGGGTCAGCAGAGTGAAGAGGAGGGGACTCAGCACACATCCTTGGGGGGCCCCAGTGTTCAGTGTAATGGTGCTGGATGTGTTACTGCCGACACATACTGCCTGAGGTCTCCCAGTCAGGAAGTACAACAGCCAGTTGCACAGCGAAGTGTTCAGCCCCAGCTGGACCAGTTTGTGAATGAGATGTTGAGGGATGATTGTGTTGAATGCTGAACTGAAGTCTATGAACAGCATTCTGACGTATGAGTCTTTTTTGTCCAGGTGTGTGAGTGCTGAGTGGAGGGTAATGGCGATGGCGTCATCGGTCGAGCGTTTTGACCGATATGCAAACTGGAAGGGGTCCAGGGAGGGGGGGGGGACAGACTTGATGTGGTGCATGACTAGCCGTTCAAAGCACTTCATGAGGATGGGGGTAAGTGCAATTGGACGGTAGTCATTGAAGCAGGATGGAGACGACTTCTTCGGGACTGGAATGATGGTGGTAGCTTTGAAGCATGTGGGGACAACAGCCTGACTTAGCGAGATGTTGAAAATGTCTATGAAGACATCGGTGAGTTCCACTGCAAAGTCTCTCAGTACACGCCCAGGAATGTAGTCAGGACCCAGAGCTTTGCGTGCGTTGATCCTGCTGAAGGATCTCCTCACGCTGTCCGGGGACAGCGTCATCACCTGGTCGCCGGGAGGAGGTGGAGTCTTCTGTGCAGTGGTGCTGTTTTGTGCCTCAAAGCGAGCGAAGAAGACGTTCAGCTCGTTCAGCAGAGAGATGGAGCTGTCACAGGTGCGTGGTGGGGGCTTGTAGTCCTTAATGGTCTGTATCCCCTGCCACAGGCTCCGAGTATCTCTGCTGTCGCTGAAACGATGGGCTATCCTCCAGGAGTACTGACTTTTTGCCTTCCTGATACCGCGGGAAAGGTTGGCCCTAGCTGTATTCAAGCCCACCTCATCTCCAGCTCTGAAGGCAGTGTTCCGCGTCATCAGGAGTCCGTAGACCTCCCCTGTTAGCCACGGCTTCTGGTTGGCCCGGACAGTGATGGTTGGCCCGGACAGTGATGGTCTTTGTGACTGTCACATCATCAATGCACTTGGTGATGTAGGCAGTGACAGTCTCTGAGTACTCCTGTAGGTCTGTGGTGTTAATATTCATTTATTCATAATAAAACTGTGCAAAATTGACTAGCAGCAGCGCTGGGCTGTGAGTCGTACATTAAATCATGTTTCATCTATTTTAATGAGCATTTGCTTGAACAATCTTTAAACGTGGAATATTTATAAGGATTTTTATAAGGTTCGATAAAGTTGCAGGCCAAAACAAACAGCAAAAAAAAACAGATCAAGCAGTCATTTTTTTAAGTCAATAACACAAGCCTAATCTTCTGAAATCAATCAATGTCTGTCAGAATCTGAACTGAGAGTTTTAATGAAGCAGAAATGCACATGCATGCTTGCGGTACCAACCGTTTCTGGAAGTGAGGGTGGTGTTTAAGGTACCCCAGCCATGTGTCTCTTATGGCCTGCCGGAGCTCATGATGATGCCGCGCTGATAAAACACCCACCAACACCTCATGCACTGCCTTCTAGGTTGTCTATCAATGCAATATTGAACAGAAACACAATAATCAGCACCAAAACAGAGCCTGATGATATTCTCCAATGCTGCAAATGTTTCAAACATGCAGAAAGCCTTTTTAAAGGAATAGTTCATACAAACATGAAAATATGCTGAAAATTGACTCAACCTCGGAGTTTCTTCATGGGAACAGATTTGGAGAAATGTAGCATTGCATCACTTGCTCTGCAGTGAATGGGTGCCGTCAGAATGAGAGCTGATAAAAACATCACAATAATCCACAGCACTCGTCCATCAGTGAACATCTGGAGAAGACAAAAGCTGAAACACATCCAGCATTAAGTAAAACTGTTGCTTCCGGCTAAAATACGAGTCCATAATCCATAATAACTCTTCCTCCAGTGAAAAAGTCATCTCTTGTTGTCTCTCGCATCAAAATCCAGCCCCATATTTGTTTAGAGCTGTTTTGGACTGCAGTGTTTGATCTGTGCAGATTTCTCTCCTGATTCACACCAGAACACTGACTCACTGGAGGAAGAGTTATTATGGATTATGGACTCGTATTTTAGATAAAAAACATCTTAATGCTGGATGTGTTTCAACTTTTGTCTTCTCCAGATGTGAACTGATGGACTGGAGTGCTGTGGATTATTGTGATGTTTTTATCAGCTGTTGGACTTTTCATTCTGATGGCACCCAGTCACTGCAGAGCATCCATTGCTGAGAAAATGATGCAGTGCTACATTTCTCTAAATCTGGTGAAGAAACAAACTCATCTACATATTACACGGCCTGAGGATTTTTAGAAACTGCTCCTTTTTAAAAAGGCTTTTCCGGCAGGTTGACGGCTCAAACACAGAGCAGATGATGCAGCCAGATGAAAGTCTCTGGCAGCGGCCTTTTGTATCCCTTAATGGATTGTCACTTGTGTCCTATTCCACCATGTGTGACAAACATCAGAGCAAGTGTGTAATGTGCATCTGTGCCTTTGTTGCTAGGTAAATCTCTCCCAGAGTTCAGTGAGATCTCAGATACTTTCTACACTCTCTCTTCTATTGCACACGACGTTCAAATCCAATACTTTCTTCAATCCGATCTCTGTGCTTAACAAGCGGCCCACTAATGCAGCCTTCATCTAATGCATTAAATGCACATCTCAACCCCCCAGCAGAGCCCACTAGTGACATAAATAAGTAAATTGCTGCAAGCTGTTCAAGTGCAATGGTCAATGCATTCAATATCAATGCTCTTATGCATGCAGTCAACATTAAAGTTCTATATGCACTGGGCATTATGTATTTATATATAAACACAACACTATATATATATATATATGTATGTATGCACTGAGCATTTATTTACATTTTATGCTTTTATATATATATAAAAGTATTCATTGTTCTATAAGAACTGAGTAATAATGTTCTTTATATATTGATCATTAAAGTCCCATATGCATATGCATCAGTCTATAAATTATACTAAATTATGATAGATTAATAGATAGATAGATAGATTAATGTGTAGACCATTAATACCGAATGCATATGGAACTTTAATATATGTGTTTAATATATGTGAACATGCATTCATTTTCCAATAACAATAATTTATCATTAATGTCCTGTGAGCGAACATTATTTTTATGCATTGATCATAACGCATTTATTTTTATGCATTCTACATGCACTCAGCATTAAAATTCTATGCATTAATGTTCTATACATTATATATGGTAGATATAGTAGTGAGTAGTAATAATTTCTATGCATTAATTGTTGTCTATTAATCTACTGTATGCATTCAGCATCTGTCTAATGTAGAGGTCACACCGAAACACTTTCTATTCAGCACAAGCTGTCATGCCTGAAAATAACAGACTATTAGAGAAGAACAGAAAGAAACATTTGCATTTAATCCTAATATTCTAAACGATTTTTTTCTCAAAATCACTTACTAGTGTTCTCTGAGAATTATGTTTTTTGGCAAATAACCTAATGCTATCGGAACACTAATGTTCTGTCTTCATTTTTAATGGCGTAATTAATGTGCTAATTTTTTTGGGTCTCATTTCTGAAACACGAGCTGAACGAATTTGTTATTCGATAGTAAACCCCTTTTACTTTAACTTACTTTTTAACTTTACTCAACTTTAATTCTAGAGCACTTTCATAAACCACAATGGGTACCAAAGTTCTGTACATGAAAATAACAAAAATGAACAAATACATACAACCAAAATGCATAGTTTCATACACACATTATTAAAAGCTAAGGAAAATAAACACGTTTAAGTGTAAAAAAAAAAAAATTATATATATATATATATCGTGTACATAATGTTCTCATGAATTTGTCTCCTAATTATTTTAAAATGATTAGTGTGCAATACTCTGTTGTACCACTAGGTGTCTCCCTTGACAACACAATTTCACTCCGTAATTCTATTTTAAACTTTTTCAAAGGTTTGTTATTGTCAGAGCAAACATCAGATCAAGCACACCATTCTCACAATGCAAGCACACTAGATATCGAATGCAGACAGTTTTCAAATGTTTATTAATTTGTACAACTGCACAGATCTACACATTCAGACTTCTAAAAGAGAAAAGTGCAGAAAAGCACCAACAAATCCATACATTTAGGCATCGATTCCATTACAAGGTATCTCAAAGTTCTAATACTTAAATAGGGTAATCAGTCCATGCAAGTTATGTTTTTATAATCATATTATTAATAATATTATGTAAAAGACCATTTACATGTCTGGGTTTATTTGTGCCATAATTCTGTAGAAATCAGCTGGACTCCATTCACCTGTAAAACCAACAAACCCTCATTCTCACTTACAACACATGAAGCATTAGGCTATTATAAAAGTAAATATCAAGCGTTTAGAACACAATATCATTTTGAATACCCACCCTACAAACACACTCTTTGCTTCCTCTGAATTTAAAGGCGATCTCATGCAACATTAGGATTTCAAATATACCTCTGTGCACTTTTAGAGGTGGATCTCCAGATATAAGATACGTTTGGGAGTCAAAAAGACCCTCCGTCCACCGTGGCACACTTTAAAGGGGCTTTAATACAGGTTACACAAGCAACACCTCAATCAGGTGCTGCGCATTAGATATAATAACACTTGGTTTCATATAAATTAGCAAAGGCTAGACTAAAATTACAGTGATATAAAGAAAAACATCTGACATTGTGCTTTTTTTTTGTTTGTTTTGAATAGGAAAAAGCCTGTGATATAACAGTGTAGAGGACACGCCATAGTCACAGACTTGGCAGCTCCAGCAACCACCTCTCTATCACACACACACACACCCACACACACACACACACACACACACACACTCACATGCATGCAGGCTCTCCGTTTGGCATTTCAGTCAAAGGACTTGCTGTTTAAATCAGGACAACAACTCAAAAACTATTGTGAAGCATGCCAGTGTTAGTAAGGCCATTCAGAAAGTGTGAAGAAATCATTATCATTAGCGGGATGTGATTTTAGGAACGAATCTGCCTGTTTTCAGGTTAGAAGAGTTTTTCATTAATAAAAATTACATTTAAATCAACTCAGATGAGGTGGTGCGGCGTCTTTCTTTATATTACAGGAATAGTTTTTGGGCAAAATTAATGAAAATATGCTGATTAGTCACGCTGCGAGGCGTCCGAGATTATGATGAGCTTGTCTCTTCATCATATTGGAGAAAGTGTAGCCCTTGTTCACTTGCTCTGCAGTGAATGGGTGGCCGGTCAGAATCTAGCGGATAAAAACTCACAATAATGGCCCGCAGCCTCTGTCCATAAGTTAACGCTGAAAGACAAAAGCTAAAAACTAATCCGCATTAAGACAGTGTAACGTCAAACCAGTCTATAATCCATAATAACTCTTCCTCCGATGAAAAAGAGCATCTGCTGTTGTCTCTCACATCACAATCCAGCCACATATTAGTTTAGAGCTGTTTAAATGCTGCTTGATCTGTGCAGATTTCTCTCCTGATTCACACCAGAACACTGACTCACTGGAGGAAGAGTTATTATGGATTATAGACTCATATTTGAGTTAAAAATGTCTTAATGCTGGATTAGTTTCAGCTTTTGTCTTCTCCAGATGTTAACTGATGGACGAGTGCTGTGGATTATTGTGATGTTTTTATCAGCTCTCGTTCTGCTGGCACCCATTCACTGCAGAGCAAGTGATGCAATGCTACATTTCTCCAAATCTGATGAAGAGACAAGCTCATCCTGATCTTGGATGGCCTGATGGTGAGTAAATTATAGGCGTATGTACATTTTTGTATGAACCGTTTCTTTAAAAATGACCATTTAACGTGTAGAGTCACTTATAAGTGAGCCATTTGTAGGTTGATTTCACTGAAAAGATTTTATACGTCAGATGGGGCAGAAAACACATCTGTGCGGTCGAGACCTCATACAGACGCAACACCTCGAGGGCAAATGCATCCCAGAAACCAGCATGAAGATTATTGTTGAATGTTTGAGTTCAAACTGAACTGATTCAGATTCAGTATCTCAGGTCTGAAGGGCTGAAAGCTGTATTCATATCCCAAATGTTGAGGAGGACATTTCAGCGAGGATACATTTTTATCACAATGTAATTTGGAAGCTGGATAAGATTTGATTTCGCATAAGCTGATTAGAAATATCTCAAATATTACCATACCGGAAAATGGGGAGAGATGGGAAATTATCCAAATGAAAATGCATTACAGACACACAACAAGTCAAATGCTTGGCCACATCTGCTCGTTCTTCATTATGACTATTATTTCTTCTGCTCAACAAGGCTGCATTTATTAGATCAAAATACAGTAAAATATTGTGAAATATTATTAGAATTTAAAATAACTGTTTCGAATATATTTCATGTAAAATTTTTCCTGGTGATGCAAAGCTGAATTTTCAGCAGCCATTGAAGGAGAAATGTAATGAAATGGGAATTTAAATCTAAATACAGATAAAAGTCAAAAGTTTGGATGCATCTACACAATCTTTATTATGAGTAATATTCAAAAACAGAAAATAGTCATGAAACCTATGCAATAAAACAAATGGGAGTCTGGGAATGATGTAGAGATCAAAATATGCGACAAACGAAATCTCTCTTATATTTGAGCTGCTTCTTTCATACTTTGGACATTCAAGTTTTAAAATGATTAATCAAATTCCAGTTTTGTAAACAAATTCATACAACGTCAACAAAACTAATTTAAAACATGGAGAGAATGATTTTTTTGATTAAATCTATAGATGGATAATTATTTGCAATAGCAAGAAAAATGGATTGTTTACAACTTCATGACCGCTGTATGATTTGACATACATTTCCATCAATATCATTCATGTATGGATGCAACGTTATATTGACTTCTGTTGTTTTTGTCCTCAGTTTAAAGTAAAAAAAAAAAAAAACTAATTTCAATTACTAATGCATGTTTTTTTGAAGCCTCGCTCAAGTGTGTCCAAACATTTGACCAGTGATGCATATCAAATATAGCGTAAGTTTATAAAAATGTCTAAATACATTACAAAACAGCCACCTGTCGGGGTTTCACATCCTCTGTGGCACGAGAAATGAGCCAAAACGAAACGAAAACACACAAATCTCTCATCCCATAAGCAGTGAGAAAGGCTGTTCTCTAATTACGAAGCAATAACAAACCTATTTAACGAGACATGAGACGCTCTGACTGGGTTGCCAGTTAATTGACTCCCCCCCCCCAAAAAAAAACCCCCACAGGCGTCCGGGAGGATCGTACCGTCCACATATGCGCCGGCTGCCCACTCAAACACAGCTCCCAGCGGCAGCACCGGACTTGGAAACCTCCACGCAGAACGCTTCAGCCCCGGGCCCGGCCCAGAGGATGGTAGAAGAACTTCTCTCCCGACGGTTTTTTTTCTGAGGCCGTGGACAGGCACGTTGAGCGGTCCTTCCCGTATATGAGCGTACAGTACCCATCATGTCCGCCCGTCCTTGACACCTGAGACATATTAGGGTTAATATGGCATAGATGTGAAAGCAGTCTCTTCTGCCTCACCAAAGGCTGCATTTTATTTTTTAAATACAGTAAAAAACTCTGAATATTTTTTACCAATTTAAATACCGACATCTACTTTAATAACAATCAAAGGAATTTATTTCTGTGATGCGCCGCTGTATTTTCAGCATCATTCCTCCAGTCTTCAGTGTCACATGATCTTCAGAAATCAGTATAATATGCTGATTGCTGCTCAAGAAACATTTCATCTTATTATTAATGTTGTAAACGAGTTTTAATATTTTTGTGTAAATAGTAATAAAAATTCAAAAGAACAGCATTTATTGGAAATGGGATATTTTGTAAACAAGGTTTGCTCTCACTTTGATCAATTAAATTGATAAAATTTCTTTAAATTTTACTTTTTTGAATGTAGTGTGTCATGGTTCCACAAAAGTGTATATATATATATGATATATATTTTAAATAATAAATAAGAATGATTTCTGAGATCGTGTGCCTGAGACTAGCGTAATCATGCTGAATTAATAATTTCAAATAGCATTGTTTGCATATATTCCAAACGGGAAACGTTATTTAAAATGTGGTAATATATTCCACACAATATTACTGGTTTTAAAACTGTATTGTTGATCAAATAAATGCAACTTTGGTGAGCGAGTTCTAAAACCATTTTTAAAAACTCTTAATGATTTCCACTTCCCCCTCTTCCCTTCCACCTTGTATCATAGTAAACAACAATAATAATACTTATTATATTATAAAAACAATATTTTCATCTTAATTATTTGTTTTTCTCACAATCACATTAACCATGCTTTGGCTCATTGCCAGGACATTTTATTTCATCGGAACAGCCCTGACATAATCTGTGCTTAGCCTACTGATACCTGACCATCTCTCTTCTAATAAACTGATCATGGATCAGTGACCAATGACAGCATATCTGCTTCGCATCAGTCAGCCGAAGACCCCTCTCATATCCGTCAGAGGACAGACCGAGAAAACAGCACTGGTCATGGTTTTACATGTTTACGACTGCTGTAAAAAATATCTAGATTTATGGAAAGACAAAAAAAAAAAAAAAAAAAAAGTGAAAGAGGACGATTTTTAGTCGGCAAATTTCACGCTGATAAACACGCCAAAACATGCCATTTATCACAGTCCATTATTTCCTGCTATTTTCTAGGCCCCCTTGTAGAATTTTGCCTACACAGCGGATTGACGCACACAAACATACTGCCTCTTCCTGATCTTAAAAGCCTGATAAAATACAAACTCTAATTTCAAGATTCAAATTATTCAATACTATTTTGGCCGTTATATATAGATATATATATATATCGTATAAAACAACAAACGACATTTTTCCTTTAAAAAAAGACATTATGAAATACTTCCAACAGATATTAAAAATAATTAGAAAGTTATTAAATAAGTAAGTGATTTTTATCTAATTCGCTGGTTGCTATCCACCTAAACCGGTAATACTGCTGTTTAGGGTTGCAAAAAGGTGGAAAATTTCCAGTAAATTTTGGAAATATTACAGAAATTGGTAACTTTCCAAGATTTTTTTTTTTTGAATATTCCAGGGATTTTGGGAAATTTTCCACCCCATTGCAACCCAACTGCTGTTTAGGTGGTGATATGGGATTTTTTTTTTTGCAGTACAAGAAAAAAAAATACGCACAAAGCTCAAATTACCGTGTTGGAATTAATTATTTTTCTTTTACTTCAAATCGAAACGAAGGAGAAACATGAAAGTAAATGACGTGTTATAGACAGTGGTGTAAATGGCCAAAATTCACTGGAGCTTGGAAAGGGACGACGGGGGTCATTTTAGATGACCTTTTGGATGCATTTAATTATAAAGCCCTTCATAATCTATAATAACATTAAACTTATTTCATATTTTCTCTAAACCTTCTTGGCTATCAAGACAGGTACCCTGCAATTCTGGCCAAATGGAAGATACGTTGTGTGTGAATTTGCACATGTTTTAATGTAAGCATCATTAATGACCCCTTGTGTTTAATAATAACAATAATAAAAAAAAAATAAAAAAAAGACTGATTAGTGAAACGAAAGAATGATTTAATAAAAATGAGAATGATTAGTAATTGTCTCTAATTGGCCTGATTAGCTAAGCCTGCAAAACACTTCTTATTTATTAAAGGTACAGTATTGCATCATTTGTAGATTATATCTAATAGTTTACACATCTTTGCATAAACATTTGCAATTAGTTTTTAAAAGCTAACATTGCATTCTTCAGGACTCAGTGCTTACATTTCTTTTTAGGAGCTCTTGTGCTTCTACTTAAAAAATAAATAAATAAATTTAGGAACACCTTCTGGGTGTCTTTTTTGGTCAAACAAAAATGTATTTATAAACTTTTATCAAAAATTGTAATTCAACAATAATTTCAATGAAAATAATAAGATACAATCAGGAAGAATAAGTTACCAGTCAAATGAAATCAGCATCAACAATTGATCTTTTCACTGGGAAGTGCACAGAAGAACACAAATGAAGGAATATTTACAGACTGTGTAACGAGACTCAGAGTGAATGTAATTTAAATCATAACAACAATGTTATGAGATGAATGTTTTAAATATAAAGTTTTGAATATAGAAATATTAAAGGATTTAAATAACCCAATTTATACTTTAAAAATTAAACTGCCAGTAGGTGGCAGCAAATCACTGTCTTTGTCACTGAATCATTCATTCAATCGATTCGTTCAAACGAAAATCGATTCATTTAAGAACGAAGTGAACTATCCGAATGAATCAAACTGAATCGCGAACCAGTTCAGACCCGTTTGACTGATACAAAGAATCGATTCAAAAGAGTGAATCTGAAATCACTAGTTCTGATTCTAAACAGCTGATAGAAAAATGATTAGGTCAGTATAAGGTAATTTATCAGTAATACAAGAATAACATGAGTAATACAAGTCATATTTGATATTACTTAGAATAATATTTTCAATACAAGTAAGTCTAGCGACGCCACTAATGGTAAGACTATTGTATGGTTCTTTTGGCTCTTTGAAGGTCAGTTCAGCTGAAACTTTGTCAAACCTGACATGAACCTATAACTTGGCCAACAAACCTGTTTGTTCAGAATGATGCAGTCAGTGGCATATAATTTATGAACAGCTCATATTGTGTTGTTTGTCAGAGGAGCACGAGCGTGTGTGGTCCAGTAAAGAGTCTGAGAGCTGATGATGAGAGAGACGCAGCTGTCGGACGGGAATCATCAGCTTCAGTGGTGTGTGTGACGCTCACAGCCAGATGGAACAAAAGTCACAAACACACAAACATCACGCTGAACAAACAAACTACATTTCCCATCTTCTCACGCACTGGAACACTTACTGTACATGAAAGAACCAAAATATACCACAGTATTACTATGTTCTTGGACATGCACCATGATAATTTCTCGAAATACACTGGAGTGATAGATAGATGAACGGACGGACGGACGGATAGATAGATAGGACTGACAGACAGACAGATAACAGACAGACAGATGACAGACTAGACCGACAGACAGACTAAAGATAGATGACAGACAGAACAGATACAGACAAATGACAGACAGACAGACAAAGATAGATGACAGACAGTAACACATACGACAGACCAAAGTGTGAAGTGACAGACAGACAGCAAAGATGCTGACAGACAGACAGACCGACGACAAAGATAGATTACAGACAGCAGACAAAGATAGATGACGACGACGATGCAGACAAATGACAGACGACAGACCAAGATCGATGACATGCACAGACAACAACGGACAGACAAGATAGATGAAGCCAGACAGACAGGCAGATACAGACAGACAGACCGACAGACAGACAAATGACAGACAGACAAATGACAGACAGACAAATGACAGACAGACAAATGACAGACAGACAAAGATAGATGACAGACAGACAGACAGATGACAGATAGACAGACAGACAAATGACAGACAGACAAATGACAGACAGACAAATGACAGACAGACAAATGACAGACAGACAAAGATAGATGACAGACAGACAAACGACAGACAGACAAATGACAGACAGACAGACAAAGATAGATGACAGACAGACAAATGACAGACAGACAAATGACAGACAGACAAATGACAGACAGACAAATGACAGACAGACAAATGACAGACAGACAAATGACAGACAGACAAAGATAGATGACAGACAGACAACAGACAGACAGACAAATGACAGACAGACAGACGACAGACAGACAAATGACAGCAGACAGACGACAGACGACAGAAAGACAATGACAGACAGACAGAACGACAGACAGATAGAACGACAGACAGAACAAATGACAGATAGAAAGACAGCCAGATACAGACAGACGAAAAGTAGATAAATATCAGTCCAGACAGACAGATACAGACAGATGAGACAGTACAGACAGATAAGACAGAGATACAGCAGATGACAGCGACAGATAAGATAGCTAATACAGTCAGACAGACAGCTGAGATAGATAGACAGACAGACTGACAGATAGATGACAGACAGATAGATGACAGACAGACAAACAGACAGACAGACAGATAGATAAAAAGATAGATAGATAGACAGACAGAAAGAAAGACAGACAGACAGATAGATGACAGACAGCCAGATACGATAGATAAAGAAAGCACAGACAGATCAGACGAGCAGATATACAGATAACGCAGACAGTATAGATGATAGATGGCACAATTTACAAACTTTTCTAGTTTTGAATTTTTTAAATATATAAAAGTCCTCTACTATGCTGATTTGGTGCTCAGTTATCAATTATTATTAGTGCTCAATTATTAATAATTGTTTTTTATTATTATCAATGTTGAAAACAGTTTTTGCTGCTTAATATTTTTATACCATTCTTTAATGAATACAAAGTTCAAAATAAAAGCATTTATTTGAAATAGAAATCTTTTTAACAAATCTTTACTGTCACTTTTGATCGATTTAATGCACTCTAGTTGAATAATAGTATTTTTTCTTAAAACTCTTTAATGGTAGTGTATCACAGTTTCCACTGAAATATTGGGCTGCACAACTGTTTTCAACATTGATAATAATCAGAAATGTTTCTCGAGCAGCAGATCAGCATATTAGACTGATTTCTGAAGATCATGTGACACTGAAGACTGGAGTAATGATGCTGAAAATACAGCTGCACATCACAGAAATAAAATACATTATACTATATATTCACATAGAAAACTGTTATTTTAGATTGTAATAATATTTCACAATTTTCTACTGTATTTTTAATCAAATAAATGCAGCCTTGATGAACAGAAGAGACCTTTCAAAAACATTACAAAATATGAATCATTCAAAACGGTTTACATGATTTAAAGTGTCATTTGTTCCTGTACGTTTCATGGTAAAGCATGTAAATTTACAGCAGTAAAAGTGGCACGTCGAGCCCTAATGGACTATTACAGTATTCACAGAGGAGGACCCATGAGCTGTGGGTTTAGTGTCGCGTCTGTAATTACAGACACACCAGCCGCTGATGAACGAGCCTCACTAATTAGCACATATCACATTCCACTGTGATTGAGAAATTAATGAACGCGACGAACCTCCAATCAAACCAGCCACTCGCTCTTGTCCTTCTGATGGGCTCGTCCGCACAGAAACATCTTAATGTGATTTAGAGAACCGCATCTTTCTCTTGAACTTTCTTTCTTTGTCTTTCACTGCTGCTGTTTGGGAGTCTGGCATCACTGATAGTTCATAAAAACCGCTGTAGCTCACTTCCCACAATCCCATTTAATCCTGTGCTTTCTGCTCTGCGATAAAACAACCTTTGTGTCGTTGAGTGAGACATAAAGAAGCTTCAGGACGAGACGCCGCGAGACACGAGCACATGAGACGCCTCACAGCAGGCAGATGATGAGAAACTTTCTACTGATTACTGTGGGAAACTGCAATGTTAATTTACGACATGAGAAAGAATAAGACCATTCACACAATCCTGACACTTATTTACAACTTCCAATCACATGAATCAAAATGAACTCTATTTACTTTCTTAATTCATTTGCCTGGTCTTATTGTGAATGATTCGTCAATACAAGTTAGGCTAAATAAATAAACAAACATATCTCACAACCTGCTTTACTTCTAATGTATTTTAGAAATAATCAATTATTTAGAAATGCTATATGCATGTATATGTGCACCCTATATGCACACAAACATACATATATATACATACACACACACACACACACATGCATGTATGAAAGACTATGAAATTATATATTATGTGTGCGCGTGTATCCCTGTTCTTTAGATTTTCATTTTTTGGTTTCATTTTAATTTTAGGGTTAGGTAAATTTTTTTACTGTCTCTATATACATATTTAGTTTTAGTTGTATTTATTTTAGCACATCAAGTTACACTACATGAAATAAAAAAATATTGAAAAATTTCATAAATTATTTATTATTATTATTAATCACATAAAATTCAATTAATATGTACTATAACATACTTTCAGTTCAAGTTTTACTGTAAGTAACAAAAATGCTTTTTTAAGGTTTTAGTTAACTATAATAATATCCCTACCGTGCGGTGTATAAAATATATATATATCTATATATATATATATTATCTATTATAGTATATATATACTGTAATATATATGTGTGTGTCAATAAAGAATCAGTCTACCTATAGATTGCTTCCCAAAATATTTCCCAGTGGTTAAAAGCAGAGGTCATATTTGATATCAGTCAGAATATATCTGCCATCTGCAGGAGGACGCTGAAGCAGACAGACGAGAAACCTCTGCAGAATAGTCCAAATCCATCTTTCTTCACAGCTAAAGTCCACAGCTGAGCCCGTGCTCCTCTAAACACTCGCTCCGTCTCTCCTTCCCTCGGGTTTACAGGCTAAATGCTCAGCTAGACCGCACTTAACTACAGCTAATAGCCACATTAAGCTTCCTTCAAACGCTCACTTAGTCTTCTGGGCACATTAGAGCAGATAACGAAACAAATTCACAGCAAACATCTCCTAATGCTTCTGTCATCATCACACGTTATACATGATGGCATATGAAGTATGATTTACAGTAAGCAGGCCATTGATTTTTATAAAGCTCCATAACATAATTGTTTTAGAGGGTTAATGAAGAGACACTAGATGGGTTAAAATAGTTGATCTGTTTGTTTGACTTGTCAACCACTGACTCAACCAATCACGTGGTTTTTACTTCCCTAATCAGAGGTACATTTAAGTGAAACGTGAAAAAACATCCACGACATCAGATAAAAAGGAAAGTCATGCTTGTTGTTTTAATGCATCTGTATGCATTTTTTCCTTGTAGTAACATGCACTGACTAATTAATTTATCTATTATTTAATGCCATATCAGCATCAAAGGCTACAGTATATTCATGGCGAACTAAAGAGCAATACAATTTAAAATAATCATAACAATAATACTTCAATTAATTGTATATAATACTTTTACAATCTTATCTTTGCAAACAATAAAATAAAATAAAATAAAAATTTGTTGCACATGATTAATCATTCAGAGTTGTTTGAATGAATGAAAACTGTGCACTGATTAATCACACAACTGTTTGTATTTTATTGCCATACCAGCTTCAATAAATGAGTGAGTGAGTGAATGAATGAATACTGTGCACTGATTAATCATTCACAACTGTTTTTTATTGCCATACCAGCTTCAATAAATTAGTGAATGAGTGAGTGAATGAATGAAAACTGTGCACCGATTAATCATTCACAACTATTTGTTTGCATTTTATTGCCATACCAGCTTCAATAAATTAGTGAATGAGTGAGTGAATGAATGAAAACTGTGCACCGATTAATCATTCACAACTATTTGTTTGCATTTTATTGCCATACCAGCTTCAATAAATGAATGAGTGAGTGAATGAATGAAAACTGTGCACTGATTAATCATTCACAACTATTTGTTTGCATTTTATTGCCATACCAGCTTCAATAAATGAGTGAGTGAGTGAATGAATGAAAACTGTGCACTGATTAATCATTCACAACTATTTGTTTGCATTTTATTGCCATACCAGCTTCAATAAATGAGTGAGTGAGTGAATGAATGAAAACTGTGCACTGATTAATCATTCACAACTGTTTGTATTTTATTGCCATACCAGCTTCAATAAATGAGTGAGTGAGTGAATGAATGAAAACTGTGCACTGATTAATCATTCACAACTATTTGTTTGCATTTTATTGCCATACCAGCTTCAATAAATTAGTGAATGAGTGAGTGAATGAATGAAAACTGTGCACTGATTAATCATTCACAACTATTTGTTTGCATTTTATTGCCATACCAGCTTCAATAAATTAGTGAGTGAGTGAGTGAATGAATGAAAACTGTGCACTGATTAATCATTCACAACTGTTTGTATTTTATTGCCATACCAGCTTCAATAAATGAGTGAGTGAGTGAATGAATGAATGAATGAAAACTATGCACTGATTAATCATTCACAACTGTTTGTATTTTATTGCCATACCAGCTTCAATAAAGAGTGAGTGAGTGAGGTGATGAATGAATGAGTGAATGATTAATGAAAACCTTGTGCACCTGTTACTCATTTCCAACTGTTTTGGATTTTATTGCCTACCATCTTCAATAACTGAGAGTGAATGAGTGAATGACTGAATTAATTAATGAAAACTGTGTACTGATTAATCATTCACAACTGTTTGTATTTTATTGCCATACCAGCTTCAATAAATGAGTGAGTGAGTGAATGAATGAATGAATGATTTAATGAATGAAACTGGTGCACTGATTAATCATTACCAACTGTTTTGTATTTTATTGACATACCCGCTCAATAAATGAGTGTGTGTGAGTGAGTGAGTGAATGAGTGAATGAATGAATGAAAACTGTGCACTGATTAATCATTCACAACTGTTTGTATTTTATTGCCATACCAGATTCAATAAATGAGTGAGTGAGTGAGTGAGTGAATGAATGAAAACTGTGTACTGATTAATCATTCACAACTGTTTGTATTTTATTGCCATACCAGCTTCAATAAATGAGTGAGTGAGTGAATGAGTGAATGAAATTAATTAAAACTGTGCACTGATTTTATTCCCAACTATTTGTATTTTATTTTGCCATATCCAAGCTCAATGAATGATGTGAGTGAGTGAGTGAATGAATGAATGACTGACTGAATGAATTAATGAAAACTGTGTACTGATTAATCATTCACAACTGTTTTTTATTTTATTGCATACCAGAATTTCATAAATGAGTGAGTGAGTGAGGAATGAATGAATTAATGAAACCTGTGTCCCACCTGATTAATCATTCACAGTGTTTTGTATTTATTGCCATACCACTTCATAATAGTGAGTGAGTGAATGTTGAATGATTAATGAAACTGGGTACTGATTAATCTTGCAGCTGTTTTTCTTTTATTGCATAACCAGCTGCATACAAGGAGTGAGTGAGTGAATGATGAATGATGACTGACTGAATTACTGAAAACTGTGTACTGTTAATCATTCACACCTGTTTGTATTTTATTGCCATAACCAGATTCCATAAATAGTGAGTGAGTGATTGAATGAATGAAAAAAGAAATTTTTTAAAATAAAAAATGAAAACTGTGGCCTGAGTTTCAATTCCCAGCTGTTTGTATTTATTGCCTAACCAGCTCAAATAAATGAGTGAGTGAGTGAATGAATGAAAACTGTGCACTGATTAATCATTCACAGCTGTTTGTATTTTATTGCCATACCAGATTCAATAAATGAGTGAGTGAGTGAATGAATGAATTAATGAATGAATGCATGAACACTGGTACTGATTATCATTCACAACTGTTTTGTATTTTATTTGCATACCAGCTTCATAAAATGATTGAGTGAGTGAATGATGAATGAATGCTGAATGACTATATTGAAACTGTGTACTGATTAATCATTTCACACCTGGTTTGTATTTTATTGCCAGTACCAGCTTCCATAAATGAGGGAGTGAGTGAGTGAATGAATGAATTAATGAAAACTGTGTACTGATTAATCATTCACAACTGTTTGTATTTTATTGACATACCAGCTTCAATAAATGAGTGAGTGAATGAGTGAATGAAAACTGTGCACTGATTAATCATTCACAGCTGTTTGTATTTTATTGCCAAACCAGCTTCAATAAATGAGTGAGTGAATGAGTGAATGAGTGAATGAATTAATGAACTGTGCACTGATTATCATTCACAGCTGTTTTGTAGTTTTATTTGCCAACCAGCTTTCATAATGAGTGAGTGAATGAGTGAATGACTGAATTAATTAATGAAAACTGTGTACTGATTAATCATTCACAGCTGTTTGTATTTTATTGCCAAACCACTTCATAAATTGAGTGAGTGAGTGATGAGTGATGAATGCTGAATGATTAATGAAAACTGTGTACTGATTATCATTCACAACTGTTGTATTTTATTGCCATCCACTTCCTAATGATGAGTGAGGAGGTGAATGATTCATGACAACTGTGCAACATGATTAATCTTCACAGCTGTTTTTGTATTTAGCCATACAGCTTCATAAATGATGAGTGAGTGAATGAAGGTGAATGACTGAATGAATTAATGAAACTGTGCACTGATTAATCCTTCACACTGTTTGTATTTTATTGCCATACCAGCTTCAATAAATGAGTGAGTGAGTGAGTGCATGAATTTAATGAAAAACGTGCACTGATTTAATCATTCACTAGCTGTTTTGATTTTCTTGCCATACAGCTTCATAATGAGTGAGTGAGGAGTTAATGACTTAAAACTGTGGCCTGATTAATCATTCACAGCTGTTTTGTATTTTATTGGCCATACCAGCTTCAATAATGATGAGTGAAGTGATAGGAATGACTGAATTAATTATGAACTGTGCACTGATTAATCATTCACACTGTTTTGTAGTTTATTGCCATACCAGCTTCAATAAATGAGTGAGTGAGTGAGTGAATGAATTAATGAAAACTGTGTACTGATTAATCATTCACAGCTGTTTGTATTTTATTGCCATACCAGCTTCAATAAATTGAGTGAGAGTCTGAGTGAGTGAGTGATGAATTAATAATTATGAAACTGTGTACTGATTCATCATTCACCAGCTGTTTGTATTTTTATTGCCATCCCAGCTTTCAATAAATGAATGAGTGAGTGAGTGAATGAATGAATGACTGAATGAATTAATGAAAACTGTGTACTGATTAATCATTCACAACTGTTTGTATTTTATTGCCATACCAGCTTCAATAAATGAGTGAGTGAGTGAGTGAGTGAATGAATTAATGAATTAATGAAAACTGTGTACTGATTAATCATTCACAACTGTTTGTATTTTATTGCCATACCAGCTTCAATAAATGAGTGAGTGAGTGAGTGAATGAATTAATGAAAACTGTGCACTGATTAATCATTCACAACTGTTTGTATTTTATTGCCATACCAGCTTCAATAAATGAGTGAGTGAATGAGTGAATGAAAACTGTGCACTGATTAATGAAAACTGGTGTACTGATTTAATCAATTCACAACTGTTTGTATTTATTGGCCATACCAGCTTCAATAATGAGTGAGTAGTGAGTGAAATGATGAATGACTGAATGATTAATGAAAACTGTGTCTGCTTAATCATTTCAACAACTGTTTGTATTTTATTGCCATCAGCTTCAATAACTGAGTGAGTGAGTGAGTGAATGAATGAATTAATGAAAACTGTGCACTGATTAATCATTCACAACTGTTTGTATTTTATTGCCAGATCAGCGTGACACCAGCTTCATAAATGAGTGAGTGAGTGAGTGAATGAATTAATGAAAACTGTGTACTGATTAATCATTCACAACTGTTTGTATTTTATTGACATACCAGCTTCAATAAATGAGTGAGTGAATGAGTGAATGAAAACTGTGCACTGATTAATCATTCACAGCTGTTTGTATTTTATTGCCAAACCAGCTTCAATAAATGAGTGAGTGAATGAGTGAATGAACAAGTGAGTGAGTGAGTGAATGAATGAAAACTGTGCACTGATTAATCATTCACAACTGTTTGTATTTTATTGCCATACCAGCTTCAATAAATGAGTGAGTGAGTGAGTGAATGAATGAATGAATACTGTGCACTGATTAATCATTCACAACTGTTTTTTATTGCCATACCAGCTTCAATAAATGAGTGAGTGAATGAGTGAATGAACAAGTGAGTGAGTGAGTGAGTGAATGAAAACTGTGCACTGATTAATCATTCACAGCTGTTTGTATTTTATTGCCATACCAGCTTCAATAAATGAGTGAGTGAGTGAATGAGTGAATGAGTGAATGAATTAATGAAAACTGTGCACTGATTAATCATTCACAGCTGTTTGTATTTTATTGCCAAACCAGCTTCAATAAATGAGTGAGTGAGTGAGTGAGTGAATGAATGAAAGGCGAGTCGGGACATAAAGTATCAAACCTTTGTTAAATTTCAGGTAACCCGTTCCTACAGGAACATAAAAGATTCTTTAAAAATAAAAATCACATGTTTTTCTTGTGCCCATACCAGTGAAGTAAATGGCTGATTTTGACATTTTCACGAGTTTGAGAAGTTTAAAACACAGAGAAACGCACACAGACCTTTATCCTGTCCATGCAGGCCTCCATCTTCAGCTGCTCCACGGCTTTCCGGGCCTGAGAGATGCTGGCGGTGCTGTTATTAGCCATTCCGTCCTTCATGATTGAGTCCTGCACACAAAACACACACCAGATGAGCTACCGAGAGTCTGTGAGCTCAGGAAACCAACAAGCTCCTACTTCTGTATTTATTACAGCACATCTGACTTCACAACCAGCACTGACTCCAGACGATCTCAACAAAATTATAACCCCTCTCACAAACAATTTACGTCTCTGAAAAAATAAAATATATCAGTTTCCTCAAAAATATTCATCAGCACAACTGTTTTCTCGAGCAGCAGATCAGCATATTATACTGATTTCTGAAGATCATGTGACACTGAAGACTGGAGGAATGATGCTGAAAATACAGCTGCGAGTCACAGAAATAAATTACATTGTACAATATGTTACAATAAAAGTCTGTTATTTCAACTCGTAAAAATATTTTGCAATTTTTACAGTACTTTTGATCAAAATAAATGCAGCCCTGGTGAGCAGAAGAGACTTTCAAAAACCATTCTCACTGACGGCAGTGTATATATTCACTATAGAAATGATTTGTATTCATTTCCGTGCATTTTCCAGAACTATAAACCTTGCACAGTGTGTTTTGCACCATTTCTCAAGTCTATGCCACAATGCTGTGATATAACAGCTCCATTAACACCGGTCAAAACAGGTCAGAGGAGCAGCTAAAAGGTTCGTTTTGAATCATTTTTACACATTAATCACTACACAGCATTAAAGAGAATCCCAACAGAACATACGGGTTAAAAAGGCGTTTATGAAGCTCCAAGCATCCATCGTGCTCCTGTGCACGCAGCGCCACACCGATGCTGAAGACAGGCCAGAAGCACTGGAGCACTCGGGTGAATAACATGCATCATAGAAATAAACCAACATTTACCCGAAACCGTTTTAGCTTTCATATTTAATGCTCGTTATTTGTAGGCGACATGTGCTCAAAATCTAGAATCAGCAACAACAACAACAACAAAACACGAGGGTCGTGATTATTGTTCCTCCATCCGTTCACTCAAGGCCATTTCGAGAATGCTCACAGAGCTGCTGAACGCTTCGCTCATCTGGATCTTTACGATCCTCACAGCCGGGCGTTTCGACTTAAAGGCGGCATCAAACGCCCAAGCTTCCAGCATCATTCCCCCAAAACCCTGCGGGACCAATCCATCACCCCGCGTCCCTTCAGACGGGAGCTACAGCACAAGCGCCGTTAAATCCGACTGTAACACAGCAAGCGCACCCGACACCCGAAGCCGCTTCCGGAACGCTGGAATGTGTTACAATGTTGCAAAAACGTTCTAATGCAATAGAACAGGGAACGCGATTTGAGGCAATTCGCTCAGATACCTGCTGCTGAAGTCAACACCCACCTGAAGTGTGTCACAGCTCAGGCTTCAGAACACGGCTCGACTCCACCCGAACGCGACGAGGAAAAACCCGCAACACCTCGAACACGGTCACCGTCCGTCCGCTCGCCGTTAAACGTCGAGTGTTTCCCCGCGTTCTGCTCTGGCGCTGGAGTCGGTGTCGGTTCACGAGATGTGAGGGGAACCTCGATGTGACGCGAGGAGGACGCAGGTGTCGCTGCGCCTTTAAGAAGCCCGACGGACGCGCCGCGGCAGAAGACGCTCGGTGTCGGATCGTTTGGACGCACCGGAGGCGCGTGAGGTTTCCCTGCTTAATGTGACATCACCGGGTCTCCCGGTCACCGAGATGACGTAACCGCCTCGCGCTGTGACGTAACACAGCGAAGAGTATAGCGCAAGTTTCACGAATTAAACACAGACACAGCTGCAGTTGGGAACTTGGTGAAGAGAGTAGAGTTGAAAACAAATGGAGGTTCTTTTAAGAACTGAAAGATTCTTTTGGGAACCAAAAATGGTATCGCTATGAAATTCCTCTTTTGGATCCTTTTTTTAAGAGTGTAGAACTGAGCAATATAGAATAAAATAAAGGTTCTTTATTGGGATATGGCTCCATCAATCAGGGTTTCTGCAGGTTTTATGAAGGTAAATGCTGTTTAAGATCTAGCAGAAAAAAACAAGACTTCATATGTTCAATTTCCAACTCGAGTAAATGCATCTTGGTTTAAGGATGTTTAGATGTTTTTTTTTTGCAGTGCATGCAACATTTAATGCCATGACTTTATGAAATGAAGACTTCCCGCTGCGATTTAACACCTTCATGTGTGGAAGGTCCAATGAAGACTTTTTAAGACCTTTAACATCCATCCAAAGCTTCTTCATACTGGAAAAGTTTCTTTAGATATTCAAAAGTTCTTCACACTAAGAAAATGGGTTCTTTTAAGAGCTGTTCACTGAAATGGCATCGCTGTGAAGACCTGCTTAAGCAAACTTTATTGGCATCGATGGTTTTGTGAAGAATCTTTAACATCCATGGAACCATCCACTTCTTTATAGTGTAAAAATGTTCTTTACTCTAAAAAAACGGGTTCTTTTAAGAACTGATGAACACCGGATGGTTCTTCTCTAGAATCCCTGCAAAACGTGAACCTTTATTTTTAACATTGTATAGAAGAAACATGTCCAACAAACTGAATCAAAATTTCTTGAATATTTATATTAATATTATATATAGGTGACATTTTATTACATATTTCATAAATACAAAAAAAAAGAGGAATAAGTGTCCCAGCCAGGCCTTGGTGAACAATCTTAAATTACAGTTAATTCAACAGAACGATAACAATATGCCTTTTCGTGATAGTTTTGTCAAATAAATTCACTCATCTCGCTTTACAAATTCACACAATGACAGTAACATCAATCTCTTTCTGAGGAAATACAAACATGACAATACTGTGCACGATAATTAAGAGATAAATGTGATGCAAGCATGGAAAATAGATTCAAAAACAAAAACCAAACACATAACCAGGGCTCTGTAAAGATGTCTTGCTTTTTTTGGATTTGCATTGACTGAATAACTTTATTTGAGGGTTGAAGTGATGCATATGGTGATATATCTGAAAACATAGTAGTGGGGGAAGAGGTGAAAGCATTCCCTTTCTGGTAAACACTCAAATGTAAGACGAGATAATTCAATTTAGTTGTAATGGACGACTAAAACTAACAGCAAGAACAGAAAAAAAAGAAACAACCACGAAGGCAAAGACAATTCTGGATCATGTTTAGTTGGTGGACTTCAATTATTCTTCCTCCACATTTAAGACTTCAAGAGCATCTGATCCTTGTGACAATCTGAATGTACTGACGGGGAATTGTAATTTTTTAGGGATATAGCGTCATCTTTGTGCAATAAACATGTTTTTTTTTTATTGCAATCAAAAGTTTTCTTAATTTTATTTGTTAAAGAGGGTCCTTGAGGTAGATCGGACTAAACTTTATATTGTATCGCCAATGTTAGATAATGCTTAAGTGATCATAACATGCAACACATAAAACTAGAACAGAAAAGAAGAAAGTAGCACATGTTTTTAATGAACTATTACGAATTTGATGTGGTAACTGGGACGTTTGTGTCTGTTAAACAAAGTCAGGCTGAAAAGCACAGGATAAATATTAGCACAGTCGGCGATTCATGAGTGACACACGATCACCTTTAACATTCATAAGATCGTCCCAAGTGCATTTTATAATGAAGAACAGGAACCAGACGTTGAGATTGTGGCTTTCATCCTTGTTTGAGAATAAATATTTCAGCGGTTTGTCAATGAGGGATGAAGTTTAAGAAGGCATTGCGTGCACACATTCATTACGCCGCTGCATGTCACTCATGCACGAGCTTCACATGCTGAAAATGTCCCGTTTAAAACCTCCCAAATGCAGTTTCTGCAGGAACGCAGACGGACGGTAGTGTTCAGATGATTTCAGTCTGGTTTGGCTTCAAAAGCAGGATTTCTATTCTCAGGATGGCGACGGGTGGGCGAGACGAGGGACAAAAAGTAGGAAAGGCCTTCAAACATTCAGTCTGGGCAGACCAGATTGTAGCAGCTTTCAAAATCAAACATCACAAAATCAAAAACAAATACTACATGAATCACAGTCCAAACAGATGAGGAGAAATGACGCGGGGAAAGGCCTGCGCTCGCTCTGCCTCACGACCCCCTGCTCTTTATGGTACAGTAGCTTCAAGTGCCGTCCATTCCTATGGCGTTTCAGGGGGCGGGTTCTGTGATGATCGTAGGCGGGGCTTTGTGCATGCTGGCTCCTCCTCTTCCTGGGTCAGTGGGGTCGCTCTCAGCGTCCGTCCTGTGTGGGTAACGAGCGGCGTGATGCAGGATCAGCCTGCAGCGTAGCTGCTGAGGAACGAGTAAAACATGGGCAGCTTCATGCGCTGCTGGTCTCGACGGCACCACGCGATCACTGTGCCCTCGCTGTTCGCCGTGTAGAGGTGATGACCGTCACACGAGAACGTGAGACTGAGAGAGAATCCAGAAGGAAATGTTATTAACCACGGGACACTTACACTACCAGTTATTAAGATTTAAGTCTTTTCTGCTCACCGAAGCTGCAATTATTTGATCAAAAATACTGTAAAAATTGTAAAATATTATTACAGTTTAAAATAGCTGTTTTCTCTATAAATATATAGTAAAATGTAATTTATTCCTGCGATCAAAGCTGAATTTTCAGCATCATTACTCCAGTCTTGATCTTCAGAAATCATTCTGATATGCTGATTTGATGCTCAAGAAACATTTCTGATTATTATCAATGTTTTTCTGAAAACCGTGATTCATTTTATTTTTCAGGATTCTTTGATGAATAGAAAGTTCAAAAGAACAACATTTTTTTAAATTGAATCTTTTGTAACATTATAAATGTCTTCACTGTCACTTTTGATAAATTTAATGCATCCTTGCTGAATAAAAGTATAATTTTTTAAAAAGAATTGTATTTACCACAAACCTTTGAATGGTAGTGTATCATGGTTTTCACAAAAAAAAATTATATTTTATTTTTCAAAAATATCATGATTTCTAAAGGATCATGTGACACTGAAGACTGGAGTACGGGCCACTGAAAATTAAACTTTGCCATCACAGAAATAAATTAAATTTAAAAATATATTAAAATAGAAAAAAGTTTCAAATTGTAGTAATATTTCACAATATTAGTGTTTTTACTGTATTTTTGATTGAATAAATGCAGCCTTGGTGAGCCGTAGTGACCAGTAGTGTATAGGTGCATGTCACTTTTCTAATAAAGATATTAGAATAAATCCATGTCATATGAGGTAAAAGTGTGTACCTCCTGATAGGCCTGTTGGATTTTGGGAAGGTGATCTCTCTGACTGGCTTCAGGTCCCATGTGCTCCACAACCTGAAATATGATGACAGAGAAGGAAGGAAAGCACTGATGAGAGTCTTCTTATTATATATTAATATACAGTATACAAACGGAGTTAAAAAAAAATCTCTCTATACTTTATTTGTAACCACTGTTTTTTAACCCATTTTATAAGAGTTACATCACTTGGACTTTTGAATAGCGAGAAGACGAGTACATAATCTCATTCCATTTTTTTAGTTTTTTTGTTAAACAAATAGTTGTGCAGTTGTTATGCATCGTCAAAGTCAACTATTGAAACTTGTTTTAAAAGTCACTGTAAGAAAAATAATTAAACAAACATAGTTTCATCAGTGAATCAGTATTTGGTCCCAGACAGTGTAGAGTTATTGCTTTCATGTTTTACCTGACCACACCGTTCTCCAGTCCGCCAGCGATCACGTTGACCGACACTCCCTCCGGCTGATTGGAGAACGCCACCGAACAGATGATCTCTCGACAGTGAACGTGACCAATCAAATCTCCGTTGATCGTCCACAGCCTCAAATCACTTCCTCCACCCACTGTACACACACACACACACCACACGAAGAAAACATGAAATTATTACAATTATTCTATACAAATTAATATTTGAAAATATTTTTTACCAACTGGTTTACACTGTAATTGAGAACTTAACAACAATAAAACAACGATTGATACAGTCACAGGAAAAGCAGCACACCTGAATCACACACTGTGGCGATATCACCTGTCGTCTCACTGGCTGACACGGCGTTCACTGGACTCTTGTGACCTGTGAGACTCTCAACGTAACACAACCTAACACAAAAGAAACCTTCTTTATTTTATCATTACTGCGACACAACGAAGAAAATACCATATGTGACCCTGGAGCACAAAACCAGTCTTAAGTGTACATTTTTCGAAATTGAGCTTTATGCATCATCTGCAAGCTGAATAAACATGCTTTCCATTGATGTATGGTTTGTTAGGATCGGGAAATATTTGGCTGAGATACAACTATTTGAAAATCTGGAATCCGAGGGTGCAAAAAAATCTAAATATTGAGAAAATCATCTTTAAAGTTGTCCAAATGAAGTTCTTACAATGCATATTACTAATCAAACATTAAGTTTTGATATATTTACGGTAGGAAATTTACAAAATATCTTCATGGAACATGATCTTTACTTAATATCCTAATGAGTTTTGGCATAAAGAAAAATCTATAATTTTGACCCCATACAATGTATTGTTGGCTATTGCTACAAATATCCACCAGCGACTTAACACTGCTTTTGTGCTGCAGGGTCACATATTAAAGTAATTTACTGCTACTTTGATGTAAAAGTACTCTAAATACACAACAAAAATTGGTGCAGGATTTACATTGAAACAACTTTCACTCAGAAACTGCAAGTAAATTTCACAAATAATTATAAAGCAGGTCTGGCAAATGCATAAATGTAAATGTAATGCATGAAATGTAAATTCTACAGTGATTTAAGAAGCACAGACCTGTTGAGGTCCCACAGGATGCAGGTCCCGTCTCGACTGACACTGATGAGGATGCTGTAGGGTTTACAGACGAACAGGCCCGTGACCTCCGCCGTGTGACCGTACAGGTGAACCTGCGTCTCCACCTCCATCTCTGTCGGCTGAGGAAGAAACGGACTTTACCATCACACGTCTCAATGGAGAATGACTGTAATTACAAGCAGATCTAGAGGGTAAGGGTTTTGCTAATGGCCTCATTAGAGAAGGGATAATGGCCTCAATAAGCAGAAGTGAGCTGAAAGGCCGCTTTAACAGATGATTCTGATCTGGTTTTATGGGCCAGAGTAAACAAACTAGCACATGGCTGTATGTGGAGTGTAGCTAACAGCTAAATCAGCCAAAAATTAATATTCATGGTTATTTTATGGTGATTTTGACAGATTCTGGACTTGAAAAAGAGCTGTGAGAATCTTATTTCTCACTTTAATTTACTTTAACTTGATGTACATAAACTAAAAATGAATAAAATGATTTATATATAAATAAAAAAAAAGGAAAGAAAAATAAGACCAATACATTACACACACACATACACAACACTACATACACACACACACACACAAATATAATATATACAATACATAACATGATATATATATACATATATACAATTTATATATAATATACACATATACATATATATATTAATATATATATATTATATAGATATATTATATATAATATATACTATATAAATAATTACATATATATATATAACATATAACATATATCTATACTTATACATATATATATATATATTTATATACATATATATATATATACACATATATATACATATATATATATACTATATACACAACACACACACACACACATACACACGGAGGCCCCTAACGGGACTTTGCAAAACAAAAAACCAAAAAAAAAAAAAAACTTTTCATGTGTGCACGTTACAATGTCTGATTTATGTAAACTATAACCTATTTCCTTTGTCCGGTCACTTGATATTTTACTAAAAGAGGCTCAATGCCATTGCTCAAAAATGGGCTTTTCTACGACATCACAGCCTTATGTCCGCGTTATAAAGAATCCTGAGAAAGCGTGCCGTGAAATGGGCTAATGGTTGCATACTGGGCATTTGTCAAGTTCAAGGGGTCCAGTGTGTACTTATAATCTCATGGCCTTTGTCGCTTTAACACATCATCTGGGACAGCAGAGAAACCATGACATGAAATGGGCTGATGGCACAATACGGCTGTGTGTATTGAGCTTTAATTTTGGATTTCGTTAGAGCAGTTCGTGGAGTATGAGGCTGAATCCAGCTCCTTTTTTGTTTGTTATTTACTGAAGCGAATTTATATAACGAGCGCTGTTAGAACTGAATGAAGAAACTCAGCATTTCTCCGCAGGGTGCAAAGATGCATTAAATCCAACAAAGTGCTTTAATAAAGGATGTTTTGATCTTGTGAAATACTAATATTTCATCTATATTATGTATTGAATATTCCTCAGAAGACCTTATTTTATTTCCGTTAGTTGCACAAGGAGAGGATTTCCCTCAATTTTCATTCATTGCTAAAAAAATTAAAACTGAAATAAAAATGAATTAAACCTAAATAGTAATATTTAAAAATAATAATAAAATTACTAAAAATGTAATTAAAATTAAAAATATAAAAACTAATTCAAAGTATTAATAAAAACTAAAAATAATAAATATAAATCTTGATACTAATTGTAATACTGTTTGCACTTTAAATTAAACAATGTATCTAAATATATATAAAATATTTAATTCTTTATATAAAATTATGTGCATTACAGTAACAAAGAATAATGCTCGTAATGCTCCTAAAATAGCCTTAATTTTCTTTTGGCAAGAATTAAATTTCTTTCTTTTGATTTTGGGTAAAAAATTAGTTCTTGACTCATTTAAGTTAACTTTAATGGCTGTTCTGGATTTACATCCCTTTAAGTCTACTCTATGTAGAGTGTATGTAAGAGTTAAATCACTGAAAAATGAACATTTTCATCATATTTACGGTGATTTTGACAGCCTCTGATCTTGAAAAAGAGCAGCGGTAACATTCTTCCGAATATCTTGCTTTGAACTCCTCGGAAGACAAAGTCACATGGGTTTGGAACAACATACATGAATGATGACAGAACTGAAATACTCCTTCTAATATCAGAAAGATTAATTTAAACTAACGTGAGAAGCAGAACGGCACCTGCGTTATCAATGAGCGAGCATTTGAAAGAGCCGTCTGACGCCCAGACTTCAGCCCACCTGTGGGCCGCAGGAAATGTGTTTCTAGGGCAACCGGGAGATGACTAACAAGGCCACTACAAACACTGTGTGTGTGTGTGTGTGTGTGTGTGTGTGTAGGTGCTCTACAGGGAGTGATAATGGACGTGGGCGGCCGCGTGGGTGGGGGAAGAGGGGGGCCGTGTTGCCATGGTTAGTACCAGAGTGGGGGGAAGCGGTGGCGTAGGCGTTTATGATCACACTTACTGCCTGTAAACAGCTGACAACTGTCCGGCACCCAGGCACAACTAGTCACCTGAGGAGATAGCAGAGATTAAGAGGAGTGCGGCGAAAAACCGTGGGGGAATCTCCAGTAACAATCAGACATGTCTGTCTACTATTCATATTGCACCCCACCCCCCCAAAAAAAATCTAAACTCATTATTCAAGGATGCATTAATAGATTCAGTAAAGACATTTATAATGTACAAAGGATTTCTATTTCAAATAAACACTTTTCTTTTGAACTTTCTATCATCAGAGCATCCTGAATCACGGTTTTTCCACAAAAATATCGGGCCCAGCACGACTGTTTTCAACATGATAATAAATCGAAATGTTTCTTCGAGCAAGCAATAATTCAGCCTAATGTGCTATCGATTTCTGACGAGTCCATTGTGACACTGAAGACTGGATTAATGGTGCTGAAAATTCAGCTTTGCGTTACAGAAATAAATTACATTTTAATATAAATTCACATAGAAATTATTATTATAAATAGTAATAATATTTCAAAATGTTTAAAAAACCAAAAAACACACCACACACTACAGTTGGGAGATCAAAATAGAGAACAACCACAATTCCTAAATTTCAAGGTCACGCTTAGTCTATTGAGAGTAGCCTACTGAGCAGAAGGGCAGTTTTTTAAGATGTTTTATTAAAATGAATGGTATTCTGAAGACAGTATAAAAACAATTTCAGATACCTCAAAGTTAATGCGTGTTGATCTGGTACCTGGTGCTAATTGCACTTATTATATGAAAACATGTTTAAAGGCACAATATGTAATTTTACGCCGCTAGAGGGCATATATTCAAAATAAACAAAGAAACAAAGAAACAAAGGCTAGTTAGATGACGCTGTGACTGAGTGTGGAATAATGGGAGTTGTCTACTTCATCCCCACAGTCGAAGCAATCCGACGGTACTCGGGCATAAATCAAGTTCATGGATGAGCTAATGATTTATTAACATAGTAGAAAGAAGCAGGTCTGTTAAAACGTCTATTACCTGTCTATTAAAACGCACAACATATTAAAAGCATCTTTGGTGTTTCCATGTTTTCTACAAAACAAAAACCGGAAATCGAGGGGTTATGACGTCATTGGCAGGCGACACTATAGACACGGTCCGTGTCACTAGTTAAATCGCTTATTTCTCTGGATTTAAAGTCTTCGAAACATTTGGGATAATGTAAGTTCACAAGTCAGCAAAATATATAACACTTGTTCTAGTGGTTTTTGGATATTTTAATAAAAAAATCTTACATATTGTGCCTTTAAACTGGCAACATTCCTCTAATTTTCCACTGAGTTTGCATGATGGCGGGCCGCTCTAAGGTGACTGAAAGCCTGCGACAGGAGGTTGTCCAGATGAAGGCCAAAGGAACGACCCTTTCAGCTACTGCAAGAGAAGCTGGACGTTCCAGATTTCTAGAGTATTGCAGCTTCACAATGACACTAATTCATTCAAGTCCCCCAAAAAGGCTGGTCGTCCACGTAAGACAAACGAACGAGAGGACAGGATAATGCAGAGACTCTCAATGGGGAATCGGTTCAGCACTGCAGCTGGAATTGCTCGTCAGTTCTGCGCTGATCAGGGTCTGGATCTGTCTCGGCTCGTTTAAGAGAAGTCGGACTGAAAGCACAGTCTGCAGTGATCAAGCCTCTCATCAGCAGAAAGAATCAAAAGGCTAGACTCACCTTTGCTGAGGAGCATGTTGTGTGGAGAGAGGTGAACTGATCCAAAGTTTACTTTAGTGATATGAGAGCAAGTTTAGTTTATTTGGGTCTGATGGGAAACATTATGATCAGTGTCAAACTGGGGAAAAACTGAAGCCGAGTGCGTAAAGAATCAGTGAAAGCTGGAGGGGGAAGTGTGATGGTTTGGGGAATGTTTTCTGTAACAGGAGTTTGGTCTCTTATACAGATACATAGCAGGTGAAGGCAAATGTTTATCAGAACCTCTTTCAGCAACATGCAGTTCCTTCCCTGCAAGCATCTCCCAATCAGCCAAAGACAATGTTCCCGTCACACTGCAAAACGGGTAAAGCAGTTCTTGAAGCTGAAAACACTGAAATAATAAAATGGACAGCCCAGAGTCCTGATCTAAATCCGATTGAAAATCTCTGGAAAATCCTTGACGACAAAGTTAAGAAACCCACTACAGTCACCGAACTATAGAAGAGACTGGAAGAAGAGCGGAGCAAGATCACAGCAGCGCAGTGTGAGAAACTAGAGATGTGCTGAAGTCACTCAAAGCAGGGCCTCTACAATTCCTACTGATTTCTGACAGCTGTAACCCTCCAAAATATTAGTTGTAATCTTCTTTCCTGCTACGGTGGTTCCTGTACTCTAATTTTAATCACTGTGTTTTCCACAGAATAAAGTTTTATGTTGAAATGCTTTGATTATTTTGTCAAACATATTAGTAGAACAGTGGTATACCTACAGCTAATATTCCTCCAAATTTTGAGCGATTAAGATGAAAAAAATCAAGTATTTATTGATTGTTCTATAATTTTTACTCACCGTAGTATACATGTACAAACCCAATTCCCAAAAAGTTGTGACACTGTTCAAATTGTGAATAAAAACAGAATGCAATGATGTGGAAGTTTCAACTTTCAATATTTTATTCAGAATACAACAAATGACATATCAAATGTTTAAACTGAAAAAAATCTATCATTTTAAGGGGAAAAGTGGATTTTAAATTTCATGGCATCAACACAACTCAAAAAAGTTGGGACAAGGCCATGTTTACCACTGTGTGGCATCCCCTCTTCTTTTTTTATAACAGTCTGCAAACGTCTGGGGACTGATGAGACAAGTTGCTCAAGTTTAGGAATTGGAATGTTGTCCCATTCTTGTCTAATTCAGGCTTCTAGTTGCTCAACTGTCTTGTCTTCTTTGTCGCATCTTCCTCTTTATGATGCGCCAAATGTTTTCTAGGGTGAAAGATCTGGACTGCAGGCTGACCATTTCAGTACCCGGATCCTTCTTCTACGCAGCCATGATGTTGTAATGGATGCAGTATGTGGTCTGGCATTGTCATGTTGGAAAATGCAAGGTCTTCCCTGAAAAAGACGACATCTGGATGGGAGCATATGTTGTTCTAAAACTTGGATATACCTTTCAGCATTGATGGTGCCTTTTCAGATGTGTAAGATGCCCATGCCACACGCACTCATGCAAAACCCATACCATCAGAGATGCAGGCTTCAGAACTGAGCGCTGATAACAACTTGGGATGTCCTTGTACTCTTTAGTCCGGATGAAATGGTGTCCCAGTTTTCCAAAAAGAACTTCAAATTTTGATTCGTCTGAACACAGAACAGTTTTCCACTTTGCCACAATCCATTATAAATGAGCCTTGGCCCAGAGAAAACACCAGCGCTTCTGGATCATGTTTAGATATGACTTATTTTTTGACCTATAGAGTTTTAGCCGGCAACGGCGAATTGCACGGTGGATTGTGTTCACCGACAGTGTTTTTTGGAAGTATTCCTGAGCCCATGTTGTGTTTTCCATTACAGTAGCATTCCTGTATTTGATGCAGTGCCGTCTAAGGGCCCGACGATCACGGGCATCCAGTATGGTTTTCAGGCCTTGACCCTTACACACAGAGCTTGTTCCAGATTCTCTGAATCTTTGGAATATATTATGCACTGTAGAGGATGATAACTACAAACTCTTTGCAATTTTTCTCTGAGAAACTCCATTCTGATATTGCTCCACTATTTTTCGCCGCAGCATTGGGTGAATTGGTGATCCTCTGCCCATCTTGTCTTCTGAGAGACACTGCCACTCTGAGGGGCTCTTTTTATACCCAATCATGTTTTGACCTAATAAGTTGCAAATTGGTCCTACAGCTGTTCCTTATATGTACATTTAAATTTTCCGTCCTCTTATTGCTACCTGTCCCAACTTTTTTGGAATGTGTAGCACATGAAATCCAAAATGAGCCAATATTTGGCATGGAATTTCAAAATGTCTCACTTTCAAAAATGATAGGTTTGATATGCTATGTGAATACAGATAAAGTTTTGGATTTGTATTATTCCATTACTTTTCTTATCACAATTTGTACGTGTCCAATTTGGTATATAATAAGGGCTGTTTTAAAAACCAGAGTTTTTGCATTGTGATATTATTTAGAATGCCACATCAAAAAATGCTGTACAAGATGAAATGTCTCAAAACACAGATTCATCTGAAAACTGTCAAGGAGCCTGCATGTGGGTGAGTGGGTGTGGGCTCTGACCTGGCTGCAGCGGGGAGAACTGGGATGAAAGTTGATAGGCGGCTCGCTTGTTTGATCGTCAGACGAAGCCGTTGGCGGGTGTAACACCAGCTCAGAATAGCGACACTGTAGTCGGTGCTGTGCATGCCTGTACACCTAAGAGACAAGGGGAAAAAATTCATTTGTTCTGGAGGTGATTTCTACGACAGCAAATTCACTCCTTTCATTTACTTCGTACAATGGGACGGTGTTCATTCGTGTGGAACTGATAAGACACAAAGCCAGGATGCAATAAAACACTTGAACTGGTCCAGGACCAACATATCAAGATTAGTAATGGCTGATACAAGCTGAGCTGACTTAATCATGCAATATTTTCATTTCAAATTAGGCGTTGGTTTGATAAACTGTGCCTGCTTTTCCATTAAAACAGGAAAAAGCTTTTTTTTTTTTTTACATTGGGCAGTAAATTGCTTACTGAATAAAAACATCTGCTAATAAATGTACAAACATAGATAAATAAATGAAATTGCACTAAATACATCTGGAGCGCATCTGAAAATCATAAACACTACCGTTCAAAATTTTGGGGTCAAATTTTTAAAAATGTTTTTGAAGTCATTATTTGATTTATTATTATTTATTTGATTTTTAAAAAATGCAGTAAAAACAGTAATATTGTGAAATATTACCAAACTGTTTTCTATGTGAATATATAATAAAATGTAATGTATTTCTGTGATCAAAGCTGTATTTTCGGCATCATTACTCCAGTCTTCAGCTGTCACATGATCTTAAGAAAGCAGTATAATCTGCTGATATTAGAAACGTTATGAGTATTCTCAATGTTAAAACAGTTTGTGTGCCCAATATTTTGTGAAAACCGGGATACATGCTATTTTCAGGATTCACAGATGAATAGAAAGTTCAAGAGAACAGCATATTTAAAATAATTTTTTTTGTAGAACCTTTGTGTCTTTACGGTCACTTTTGATCAACTTAGTTCATCATTGTTGAATAAAAGTATTAATTTCTTTCATAACATCTTACTAAATGCAATAATTTCATATTTAAGCATGATGAAGCAGGTTTGTGTGTGTTCTCCTTCACCTTGCTCTTTGCTGTAGATCATCATGAGGCAGAACTTGCGCGAGAGGCCGCAGATGGCACGCGTGGGCAGCGCCAGCAGGGAGCCGAAGTGTTCGCCGTGAGGTTGACTGAAACAGACCACGGGGTCCGGAGCACTGGGGGATCCCACATACTCGCCCCATTTCAAGCCCTTTATCCATGGCAGAGGACTCTAGAAACAACGGTAGGGGGATTAAAGATTTTAAAAGACCAACTGGATAATTTAGGATTCAAATAAAGTCTTTCTCTTCCAGAAGAACCCACCCTTTTCAACAACAAATAGGTAAACAAAACTAAAAGAAAATGCGCTTTTTTTTGTGCGGATTTGGGTAACTATTAGTGATTTTGCCAATGTATAGATTTTGTTTGCTTGAAATAGTATTTTATGTCTGATGTGTATGTTTGCTGTACCGGGTAGACGGTGTCTTTGGGCTGCTCGCGGCTCTCTCTGAAGGCAAGCTGCACCAGGAGGCCCATGGCTGCGGGCAGTTCTGCCTCTGACAGGAGTTTGGTTCCGGCTCGGCTGATGTGCGAGGTGTTGAACAGCTGTCTGGGTGTTTGGCCATACGTCTTGATCATAGTTTCTAGAGCCCGACGCTGCACAGGGTCTTCAACGGCAGATACGTCCATGCCAAAGTAGGTCTAAAAAGAGAGGGAGAGGAAAGATGAGTTAGATACTAGTTGACAGGCCAAGGCGGGTGGACGTGTCTGATATGGTTTATCAACATCTGCTGGATTAGAGAAACATACATTTCTGGCTGTTATATCTTTAGTGATATATACAGTACCATTGATAACAGAAATGTTTCTTGAGCAGCAAATCAGCCTATTAGAATGATTTCTGAGGATCATGTGACACTGAAGACTGTCAGTAGTAGTAATGATGCTGAAAATTCAGCTTGAAATCACAGCAATAATTAACATTCCACAATATATTCACATAGAAAACGTTTATTTTGTATAACATTTTACAGTTTTTACTGTATTTTTGACCAAATAAATGCAGCCCTGGTGAGCAGAAAGAAAAGACTGTCACACACATTTAAAAAATCATACCATCCTTAAATGTTTGAATGGTAGTGTATGTAATCTAATGGTCATAAAATAACCTAAGCAAAATATAAATTCTTCCATTCTCTTTCTTTTTTTGACTTTGGGTTGAAATATGATCTGGACATGTTTTTGACAGGCTTTGATCTACATATATATATTTATAAATTCCAGCGTTAAGTGTGCTGTAGTTGTACATAATAAGGAACCGTACAGCAGGATGAAAGACATTGATGGCCTGGACCGCAGCTTTGCCCTTTTGTTTGAGTCCAAACACCAGGTCAATCCACTGGCAGAGCGTCTGGGAGACTTGATCCGATTCCAGAGCCTGTCTGTGGATGAGGATGAAGAGTCGCGGGTCATTCCTGGCCCACGGCGGCAGATTCACGTGGTTCACCCGCTCGCTGTTCTGCCGCACGCCAAAGTCAAAACCTGCCAGAGGGGAAAGTGGGAAATATCATGCTAACATTAGAAGAGGGAAGATTTGTTCAGATAATACGATTTAGATAATGTGCTGAACAAGAATGTTTTTACATGAATATTCAACTCAAAGATCTAGGTTACTTAAAGGTTATTTCTCTTTTTTGATTTTGACAGGCATTTTTATGGCAATAAGATTCAGAGGCATTTCATAATTTTATTTGATAAAAACTATCGTCATATCAAATATACGCAGAAGCTTAAAGGCCTTCACGACAACTTATCAAAATAAAAGTTCGGTTTAACATGAAGAATTTATGACAGATATATATTAGTATTGTATAGTAGCATATACCTCTTAAAGTAATAATAATAAATTTTACATATCGCAATTTTTCTTCCATGTTTTTATTTTAACAGTAAATCTGTTGTGCAGCACTTATTTTGTTAATGTTAATGTTTTATGCCTTAATTTGATAACCACAATTTTTATAATAAATTCATTTTAAATTGTGAATCCAGAAAAATTAAAACAGACAACAGGGGACAATTCCCAAAAAAACAAAGATTATAGGGACCCAGTAATAAAAAAAAAAATAAAAAAAAAAAAATTATTAAAGTGTTAAGTTTAGAATTAATGGGATTACGAAATGGCTATCGACTACAACAAATTAGAAAAAAAATTACTAATGTAACCTTTTAATTAAACTTGTTAAATTGTACCGTTTCATGATTTCAATAATTGATATTGCTTTTTTTTGAAAACTAATCCCTACCATTAAATGCAATCCGAAAATGGCATTTAAATGGAAATTTGGGAAAGAAAAAAAAAATGAGTGCTGTCAAATTATTAATCGCAATTAATAGCATCCAAAATAAGTTTTTGTTTATATTATATATGTACGTGTACTGTGTATATTTTTATTATGTATATGTAAATACACACATACAGTATATATTTAAGAAAAATGTGTTATATTGGTATATTAAATATATTTATATAAATTATATAAATATATACATGTGTGTGTATTTCTACATACATAATAAATATACAAAGTACACAAACATATATTACGTAAACAAAAACGTTTATTTTGGATGCAATTAATCGCGATTAATCACTTGACAGCACTAGTAAAACATAAAATAGAATTTTCAATCAGTTAAGCCATCAATCAAGAAAATTGATTCTTATGTCCTAAAAACATGTAATATTTGTTAAACTTTTAATAATTTGATGTTAAATTGTTTGTTTCATGATTTAGACATGCTTTTTGATTACTAAAATTGAATTTCACCATTAAAACCGAATCTAGAAAAAATTTAAATGGAATTTGGGAAAAACTCAAATGGAATTTGGGAGCGGCGGGGGGGGCGGACTTCATAGGTCCTACATTTTTATCATTAGATCTCATGAGAAGTTGAGTGCTAGAAGAAGAGGTCAAGAAAACCAGGAGTATAAGAGCGCCCACCTTCTCTGTTGACCAGAAACTCTGGCAGGTAGAAGAACTCTGGGATGAGCTCTTTGACATCCGTCATGGACTCGTAGGACGACAGACGCCACGTGGTGTTCATGGAGTGGAACGTTCGGTCAGGAATATCAAAGCTCTGGTCTGTGAGACACACAAAACCTTTCATTAGTTTCTTGTGTAACCTGATATGGATAAACCAACTGAACTAAAAATAGACTGAGAAAGAAGGAAAGACGAATAAAGAGGCTGGATGAAAGGCCTGATCATCTTTCTGAGGCTAATGCATGTAGCGTGAGACTTCAGAAAGGCCCTTTTCAATGACAGCCTTTAAAAGCATTGCACTGACATGTTTGAAGACCTCGCTGCAAACACAGGAAACGCAGGTGCTGTTAAATATAAAAAAATGTAGCGATGCAGAATCCTAATTATGATGCTGAATAAATTCAACGAGCTGCAGCTGTGCAAGGCATTCATACGGCGTTCTGACCAGACAACAAATCATGCATTCAGTTTTTATTAAGGGTGGCTGCATTAGATTTTAAGTATTTGATTTCATGTTCCAGAGCTTCTGTTTTCTTGATTGGGCAAATTTTAAACAATTAAAGTACAATCAAAATGATGAAATTATGTAATAAGGTACAAGGATTCATGTTAAAATATTTTCATGCATAAAATAGATATGGCTATTTATTAACGCTGTTAAAAGACTGACAGAAGTAATAATAGTCTGAAAAATCTCATTTTTAATCAATTTAATCCATTTAAAAAAAAATCCATTTTGAAACTGAACAGTGTATCAGCAAAAAATTTAAATATCAAAAAAGTTTGCATTTGTTTACCATCATATTTGATACATCAGGCTTTTACGGCTCATATAGTATGATATAGTGAGAATATGAAGGAAAAAAACAGCTCAAATTTACTCAGAGGTCAAACAAAACAAAAAAAGAAAAATATGCAAATTTAGTGCAGAGGTGATATTGTATATGGCCAAAGAGTGCTGAAATTTGTGTTGTAATGAATCAATGAGGATCTTCTACCACCGTACAGCAAGAACTTGCATAAAGTATTAAAAAAATTAATCATCAGTTGTCACTCTATATCTCCATAATGTTAGTAAATTAGTAAGATGATAGTTAATGCTTAGTTTCTGTTCAAGCATATAATGCAATCCAATGCTGATTTGAGAGATGAACAAATAAACGCTCCTCAAAATCTTGATGATCATATTTGAGACTTTTGAAGACTTTTCATGGATAATCAAGTAAAGCCGAGCTGCTTCAGACCAGTAGGTGTTCATCTGGAAATACTACTAACAATATCAAAGTTATTCTTACATTTAATTCATAAAATCAGTAAAGCTGAAGGTGGACGTTTGAGTTTACACTAAAATAGCTTTGTAGGGTTAATTATCATTCTTTGTGTTCATTTGGTGAAAAATAGTGTGGAAACATTCTTACTGCTTTAGTTTTTACATTAAACATTTTGAATCTGCATGGAATAAGTTTGGACTAAAGGATAAATGATTTTGAAAGTTTTTTTAAAAAGTCAAACTGACCTTGATAGGCCAGAAACATCTTGGTGAAGGGAGGCAGCCGGACGAGGAAGTGCAGGACAGTGCCGCTGTTGGAGTAGTGAGAGCCATAGTGATAGGGCTGGACGGGGGGCATGGGGTCGTCCTCTCTCTTGCCTTTCTTATACTCCTCCTCCAGATACTGTGGAGGAAATCAATGTTAGTTACACTTACACACACTAATGACACTAAACATGGAGGCTCATGAAGCAGTAATGCAACGCATTATGGATACAAATGATGCATGTGTAGAATGAAACAGGCTGTGTTCCAAAACCTTACTTATGTAGGCAGCTGTCTTCTAAGGTAGCATGCTAACTGAATTAGTGTCTTATAAATGACTAATGCATGGGACACTTGATTCACAATCATTTTAAAAACAATGATTTTAATAGAGAAAAATAAATGATACTGCCACAAGCATAAAAATACACAGCATATACTGTATATTGAGAACAATATGGAATAATTTGAGTAAAATTGTAACGATATTTATTAAATCACATTATTATTTAATAATTTAGTTATTAATATTATAAATAATAATATATATTAGGGATGCTCCAATGATCGGTATCGACTGATAATCATATTTTATGACTCGATCGGTAATCACCAACTTGGCCGATCTCAGGAACGATCACAATTTGATGACGTCAACGTGTGAGGACGTACATGATGCGTGGGGATATAAATGATTTGGTGCCGCAGTCATGTCATCACCGGTGTGGAAATGCTACGACGTTTCGAGAAACAATGAAAAATTCGCTATTCATTGTGTATGTTTTGCATGATGATATGATAAATAAATGGTTCAATTTTAACAGCAGATTCAGTAACGTTAGAGCTGATCTGCGCCTCACTGCACACGTATGCAGCGCGTTACGGCTCCACAGGCACCGGAGCTGAGCAAATTTTATCTGAATGTCACCGTTCTGTCCTGACTTACTGCAAAGCAACAATTCTTTCATTCTCTGCCAGCGGGAGAAACAGTGGTTTCCCCAGTAACGGCTGTAAGTTACACAAAGCAGCGCTGAGCTCACAAACTCTGCTTTATCAGGCATATAACATGAAAGATGAAATGAAAATGACATTGTTTAAATGAGTTTACTTCAGAAATACAGTGATATAAAAACACGCGCGCCTCGTTTTGATTTTTAAACGTGCAGTACGTGCTCATGTTTATTCAACGAAGCCTTTTGGAAAATCGGTCAGTTTTGATATTGTGGTGAGTGCCACAAATAAACAAATTTATGGGAAACACATCCCACAGCACAACCACCTGAGCACAACTTCAGTCTACTCATCACCTTAAATTTAACTGCGTTTGTAGCCGGCGCCACTGATAAACAAACACAGTCCTGAAGTTAACTTCGAGCCAGGCGCGTGCGCCCGATCAAACGTCTATATAAAGCTTGAAGCAGCAGAATCGGCATCGGTATCGGCCGATAACCATGACAAGAAATCGGTACTTAGTACCGGCTGCAAAAATCCTGATCGGAGCATCCCTAATATATATATATATACGTCAGATTTTGGCCAGAAGAAGATATCTTAGAAGGCAACATATTGTTGCCACCTACTGTTTGGAAAGGCCTTCATGCTGGAAATGCCTAAAAATGCTGCCTACGTAGGCAGCTCACTAGGTTTTGGAACAAGAGCACGGGTGATTGGTTAACAGGCACTGCTGAAACCCCCCCCCCCCAAGGAATTAGAGGGCCGCCAGTACCATGGAATTGTCCAACATAACGGTCAGTCATTCTCTTAGACTGCACTGAGATGGGTTCTGCTGAGGTTACCTGTTCCATCAAAAGACAAATAGAAAGCAAAAACTGAATGCAACCCTCATATTCTATAGTAAAAAGCAATAAAATTAGTAACAAAGGAAAGTACGCAAATTCCATATGACGACTAACTACCTCTTTTCACCACATATATCTATCAATATGGACATGTAAAAAGTACAAAATATTTTGTTGATATTATATTTTATGTATATCCAGGTCTATTTTAAGACAAATATATTTTCAACAAAACCTTTATTTGGTGGCAAAACAGGATCAATTAAGAACAGTAACCACTATAGCCAGGGTTTCTGGCAGGATATTAGTTAAAAAAAGCTCTATATTTTTGAAAAAATTACTTTGTTTTTTTTTTTTTAATACTTGCACAAATAAATGAATGCATATAAGCAGGGGAAGGGCAGTATCATGGGTAAACATGAAACGGTAAATGATTGCAAAAGGCATGAGATTTACAGATCGCTAAGGTTTTCACAAAACAAAAAGTTTAAGGATGATGGCTTCACATATCTCGTTAAACCATTTTTAAGAAAAAAGAAAAAAAAAAGAAAAAAAAAAACTTGGGTACTATAGCGATCCATGGTAACAAAAAATAACGATGGTTTTGCTACACTAAAGGGGGGACGGGGGGGACGCGGGAGGACGGAGTCCGGGGAGTGAATTTCGAGGGGGTCCGACGTTCCAGCTCCAACTGGTTAGATTTTTTTGGAAATGAAAGGGATTTCTATGTTTTATTCATTCAATAGCCTACGCACATAAACACAGTGCAATATATAATAATTTTTGCATGACTCGTTTGACACAGGACTTGCTTCATTACTGAAGGAATCAGCTGTTTGAACCAATCGCATGAACGGAATGATTCAGTGCCAAAGACCAGGAATTCCCGTCACCTATTTAATATAATAATAAGACAAAAAAAACATAAATATCTAAAATATGAAATGTATCAGTTTTTTAAATATTTAAAGATACAATATTTACAATAATATATGGAAAAAAATATGGGATCGTTAAATATCAGGTATATCACTACCGAAAAACACCACACAAATACAGTAACGATGTTGATGCGGGGTTGGTTCTGACCTGTAAATGGAGGTGTCCTGCAGGTCCAGCGTCTCACTGGTGTAGTCTCGCAGGATGAAGGGGAAGACGGGATACTGCATGAGGTCGTTGAAGGAGCGGCCCGCGTGCTTGTTGAGGTGGGTGAGGTACTCGAAGTTGGTTATCTGTCCTGAGCTCCACAGGTGCGTGAGGGCAGAGATGTTTCCGTACTCCAGCAGGTTGGGCAGCTCTGAGCTCAGGATGTTGCGGTAGACGTCGTCGCGGAACTGAGATGGAGACCAGAGAGAGGATAAACCGGACGTTAAGAGTTGGGCAGAATTGACATGGGAATGACATGAAGAGGAATTTACTGAATTGCAATTAATAAATCATTCACAGCTAAGCTAATGTGGTGACAGCGTGGTCGGTACCTGGTGGTATCAAACGCGAGCGGCAGCGTCGGCGTTGGTGAGGAATGGATCTCATAGCATTGTCTTGAGCTGCCACCAGCGCTTGGAACCTCATTTATCTCCTCACTACGTCCAGGAGCGGCGGCGGGTTCCGTTTCTGCATGTGGATTGGGTGACGACACAATTTCAACACTCTAACCATACATTGCCTCAATCCAATCGATTAGGGGTGTATGGCCAAACTTATCTCCGTTAGGAGTAATTCACAGTAGTTCCAAAAAACCCCACAACAAAATTAAATCCCTGTTAGCTTCCACCACAGACAACAACATCTAATGCCAGTGCACGGCTCATACCGTTTTTGTGTTGGGAGGATACAATCGAGAGATCAAAGAGGTTAGTTTGCACGTAGTCGGACAAGACTCCCGTCGCGGGGGGGTGGGAGACATGAATGGTCCCAAGCATTTGTATGCGGTCTGCCCTCGTACAGTGCTCCCCAACCCAAGTTGGAGGCATCTGTCCTGACTACCTTCCTTCTGGAGGTCTGTCCCAATGGGACGCCTGATTGAAACAGACGAGAGGTTTGAGGTTCTGATGCAGCAGTGGGTTACCCTGATATGAAAACGTCCCAGGCGCCAAGCGTGGGACAGAACATGGGCTCTGAGCCAGTATTGTAGGGGCCTCATGTTGAGCAGGCCCAGTGGAATCACAGAAGAAGCGGCTGACATGAGGGAGTTCCCATTCTGACCTGGCTAAAACCAGCCAATCGTTGAGGTAGTTCAAAATGCGGATTCCCATCTGTCTCAGAAGGGAAAGAGCCGCATCTATGCACTTCGTAAAAAGTGCGTGGGTCCAGAGACAGCCCGAAGGGCAGGACCGTGTAATGATAAGCCACTCCCTCGATGAGATCGAGGGAAGGGTATGAGACCCACCATATTTCTTGGGAACGAGTATGCGGCTCCTTTTGCAAGCAGTGTTTGTACTTCGGGCCGGACTGAAGTGAGAAACCTCTTTCTATGGTTTTTAGAACCCAACTTGACACATTCGGGATGACTTTCCAAGAATGAAGCCATTTCACTCTGAAGCAAGTGATTAGTTTTTTCGAATGGAAGTTCGCTGCACGGGGGCGGGGAACTGACATTTGTGGTAATGAGGAGAGGAGAAATGCTCTTTTGAGTATGTGGGTCCACTATCACAGCAGTAGTTTGCTTGGGCGTGTACTGAGTGAGAAGGACGGGCCCAGCTTGAATGGGGCTTCCATCACTCTGTGTTAAATGCAAACACACTGGGCCATGTTGTCTGTGCCAGAGGTAGGGTTTTGGGCTCTTTGCTGGAACACGCCCACTCTTCAGCATCGGAAGCCGTTCCTCATGATCCTCACGTCTGAAGCGCACCAGTGAATCGAGGCGTTGGGGGGAGAGTGAAGCACGTGGGAATCGCGCTGGCATGAGTTCACTCGAGCCCAGTGTTAAAACCCCGCTGCCCCTCTGTTTCTTTCTCCTAGGGTAGAGAGGAAATGGGAGAGCAGAGTGACACACACAAACTGCCTCATTAAAGAATGCGACCGAGAAGCGGAGAAGGGCGAGACTCCTGTCTCAGCAGTGAGAGCATGGTCGTTTCAGTGAACGGAGCCTCTGCTTGGGACTGCCCAGACACGCGGATGACTCACTGTGCCCTTATGCTGCACGTCAATGCAGGGGTTTTCCCTGGTACGACCACACGTGAGCGCAACATTTGCATCCAACATCATCAGAAATTCTCTCTTATAGTGCCGATTGGCCCCCAGGTGAAAGGCGTTCTTCTGGCTTCGCCCACATGCCGGGGGCTTATTTCTACAGTGACAGCACATCGCTAAACTGAGCTTTTTCGTTCTTGTCTCTTGCGTCAGAGTCAGCGAGGAGATGATTCTTTGTCACGGAAGGATAAAATTCTTGACTATTGCGCCGCTCAGAGCTGAATTACTAGAGGGCGCCTCCTCCCCTTTGTGGTGGGTTAAGCACCATTGGTTTGGGTGTGTGGTTGTGGGTGCTTAGTGGTGGTAGCACGAACGTGAACAAATCAGGTTTCATTACCATAAGTAAAAGGAGTTTCCATTCTATGAGCGGATGGGGTCCAACGCAACCAGGAAAGCTATTCATAGTACTCTTAAGCAACACCCCTTTTCAATCACTTCTTCATAATGGCCCTAAGCAGCCATACTCTTAAGGCACTGGGAACCTACCACCCTTAATATTCAGTAATGCCATCATTCTCTCAAACATTATCTTAAAATTTTATTTGTGTTATATAACAATTTCCTTGATATCAATTTTTATTTTTGTAATGTCTATATTTTTAATAGCTAGTTCAGCGTTCTCGATAAACTCATGTCATGATTTAACAACCATAATTTATGAAGCATTATTTCTCTGCATCTGTCTCTTCTTGTGCATTTTCTTGCAATTTAAAATGGCACATCATACTCTGCAATTTATCAGAGAAATAGCGCTTTCTTTGCGATTTGTTAATAAGATTACTCCACAAGTGTTGTATAATCTACTAAAGACCGAATTGAAAAACGAAAAGTTGCACTATGCGGTCACTGAATTACTAAGGTACGGAGGAAGTTCCCTCCACCTCTACCAAGCGATTGGGATTTGCTCGGAAAAGTCGTAATCTATTGTCTGCTTCATCGTATTTGGTGACTTCAAGCAGATCACTGTTACACATCACAAAGGCAGGCTTCCCATCCGGGGTCAGATAGGCCAAGCACACATACAGTCCTCCCGGTGCATCTGGGCGGGACTGCGTGTCACACTTTCATCATGCTCCTGATCGATTTGAGTCAATCGCTCGGGAGGCTCTGCACCGCAATGCACCTTTAAGCGGACCTTCGGATACATTGAAAACATACACGGACTATAAGCCCGGGGCAGTTACCCGGTCACGCAAGGGCTCGTTTGCTTTCGTTTCCTGACAGCATACCTGATGCTGGTCATATTCTAAGCTTGTTTTTAAGGTGGGTAGTGAGAGAAATTTGGGCACTACAGATGGCAGGAGGGCTCCGGCCGGAGTGCGTGGAGAAAGAGTTCTGGGATGACTTCTTCTGCATAACACGCGATCAAGACGAAAAATGAAAGAGAAAGTGTAACGTTAACGGGAAAAGATGCAGGTGCAAACGGCCGGTAGGACTCGCAATGTGGGCTATGAAAAGATCTAAAAAGGAGTATAGGAGAAGTACGGTACGAAGAGTGAGAACTCGCAGGACGGCCGTCAGACTTGGAAAAGTTTTGGGTGCTCAATAAGGATATCGAAAATAACAAACACGACGGGCATCGTGTTCACAAAAACATAGTGGCTGGCTACCTAGACAGCGTTTGTAGAAATACCCACAAAAGGGCGTCGTTGGATCGCTTCGTCACAAACTGTGCCGTATTGTTCGTTCTATAGCAGATGCCATCGGATACTTTTGTGAGCGAGCGTGAATAACAACTTAATAAGAGTTAAATGTTTTTTTGTCGATATAATCAACGAGAAAGTTCTAATGTGGGGCTGTAGTTAGCATCTGTTTTAATATTTCGACAGGGCAGGTTACACTTGCTTAAATTGACAGTTAGTTTGTAAAATCTAAAGTGTCATACATTTACCAACATCAGGCCTCTAGCATTTTTAAAGCAATTCAATTGTTTGGCAAGAAACATTTAGATATTGACAGGCCTATGTGGCATTTATTTTTACTTTTTGTCATCTTTTCTGCCTAACTCATCTCAGTAGTGGAATGGAGCACTCATAAGTGTGCTAAACGATGACATTTTGTCATGTTGTTGTCTTGAACCTGTGGCTTTTACCCAGTTCTATCCCTTCTGTAATAGAAGTCGGCTTTTGGGTCGTCGTCTAAAGTTTGGGGCACTCCAACAATCTACATTCATTGGCATGGGCAGAACTCTCACAATCTTCGCAGGGTTCAGGCTTTATTAGAACTCTCTCCGTAAAACAATCAGTAATTTACTGTGTCCTTGGCAGGGCGGCCATGCCCATTATGCTTTTTTCTCTGGACGAAAAACAATCTTGTTTCTCTTGGCAGACAGTACCATATTTACATTTACATTTACATTTTGTCATTTTGCAGATGCTTTTATCCAATGCGACTTACAATTGGGGGATACATAAGCGATTCTTCTTAAAGAGCCCCTCCACCCACCCCCGCCCAATACCCCACTACCCCCCCCCCCCCCCCCCCCCGCAAACAGACCAAGAAGGTTGGTTTAATACCAATTGTTCTTAGACCCTATTGCTTCCAAGAAGGTAGTCAAAGCAGAAGAGTAAGGAATTAAATGAAAAGAGTAATCAATTATTTTTTGTATTTTTTTTTTTGTTTTGTTGTTTCTTATGATCGAACGTCAAGTAGCTTCGAAAGTGAGGATGATTTTTGCAGGGCTGTCGTCTTGAAAATTGTCAGGGATTCAGTCATTCGGATAGGGGTTGGAAGATCGTTGCGCACTAGGCCCGGAGTGTGAATGAGAGAGTTCTGGAAGAGTGATCTTTGGAGCCTGCTCTGTGATGGTAAGCGGCACACAGGGGCGTCCGCTCACCTAGTAGGCTGATCTCTACTTCTGGAGGGATGATATAACACTATCTTTAGTAGTGGAGTGGAAGTAGGCGGGTGGGGGGCTTGAGGCCTGTGGCTCTGTTGCTATATGTCAACGCACTCAGATGTTCATTTGAACTGATCATCGGTGAACATCGCGCACGCAAAGAACAACTCAAATAGTCTCAAAAAACACCCGACAAGCCGTATATAAACCGAGTGCAAGGAGTTAAGAAGGTGTACAATGGGCTCTTATTGGTCGCCCGTTGAAAGACGGACAGTTTCGTGGCCTCGCTAGCAGATTCTGAATAATTTGTAAAGGTTTGATTGTGCTTGATGGGAGTCTCTAGCGGGCAAGAATAGGCATTTGCAGCTAGTCCAGCCTAGGAGTGACAAGTTGGCGCTGGAACGAAGTCTGTGGTCAGATGCTGCGTTAGTATAAGGTCCTTGCTGCTTTCCTGCGAGTATTGTGACAATGAAACGCTGGCAAGATCGCGAAGCGGCCAATAAGTGATTTTTATTCAGGATTTGTTTTGACCCCGTTATCTCTTTTGCAAGTGGTCTTTGAGTGAAGGATCCACAGAGCTGGTTAATCAAAGTTAGCAACCCAACGATTTCTGACCTAGAGATGTTGGGGGGGGGGGGGGGGGGGGGTTGATGGGTAATTGTAGAAGAACGCTCTCGCTGGATGGGAAAAAAATCATACTGTAGAAGCTTGGAGTGGGCTAGGGAAAAAAGCAGAACGTGGCTCAGTGATCTTTGCGTGCTACAGTGTGGAGGCTGTTAAGTGATATTTCTTTCACACCCATGCGCGAGATGTCTGGCTCCAGGCGCCTGAGATCGGCAGCTACTCCTGTTGACTGGATCTCTGTGTTTTGACACGAGAGATATGGAGCTTGTGTTCTCAGTCGATGACAGCACAGTACAGAATGCTTCATGCATACGACGCTGCGCTGTTGTCTTGAACCATATCTTGGGCATTTTTACAATGTACTCACTCTGGGTCGGCTATAATTACTCAATTTCTGGGTCCCTGCAGCTTTGTAACTGTTTGATTCAAATAGAACACTTAAGTATATCTGTTGTAGTTGTGTATGCTTACCGCGGTCATTTGCCTACTACGTTTCTGGCCTTGTTCGTCCGAAAAGTGTATATTCGTTTGTAAAGAAAAGTGCATAACTTTTGAGTAGTGTGTAGCAGAGACTGTTGCGCATGTTTTGGCACATATTTCCAGATTCTGAGAATCTGGGCATATTTTTTTTAAAAGTATTATATTATTTTTATGAACGCTTGTAGATGGCATAATAAAACTGGTGGGCTCTTCCAGTGAACTGCAACGCCCATGATTGCTTCCTGGTGAACGACATTGCATGGGTTTGAACTTCCCACAATCTTTTGATTTCTGTTTACAAAGGTGTCATTATGATTTTGTCTAAAAATGAACTTTTATTATGGTCGTAAATGAAATGTTATACGCATATGGAGCGGTCTAAGGTTAAAAAAACATAACGACTATTGAGACTCTTCGGGCACATACTGTACATTATTTTTTTCTCCTCTATGCCCCGCCTTTCTGAAACACGTCGATTTTGACAAAGCTCATTGGTCTGAAAAAGCGAAGTGTGCTCTGAATGGTCAGCTATCATCAGATTGGATGCGTTGTGATTGGGCATTTGTTGAGGTGACTGACAACTGTTTACTTGCTCGCCTTGTCCATATTGTTAGGCGCCTGATAGAGGTCTGCTGCGGTTTCGCCTTGTTTTTTTTTTGAGTTCCCGGCCCTTCGCAAGGTATCACATTACACATCACCCCTCATTCCTTACCAGCTACTCAACCTACCCTGTGCTATATATTGCACGTCTATGTTCATCCTTGCGGGCCTCTGCGGTGGAAAGAAGGGGCGGGGCCCGACCTAGGAACTCGCCCAACCGGAACGAGTAAGTTGCCCGGAGCGTATTCCGAAAGGGAGAGTACCGGCGTGGCTCACAGACCGCTACATGGGAAAGCGGGGCCGCGACGGGAAAGAACACAGCGAGTGAGGCGGACAAAACAAGGGTAAGCGCTGCGCACAATAAGAGGGGGGGGGACGTAGGCGGTCTGTGGCTCAAGAGGCTTTGGGAAGAGGAGGCTGACTGGTGACGTGGGAGGGAAACTGGGAAGGACGGAAGACAAAAGGAGGTTATAGGGGGAGAGCAACACAGGTAGGAAAAAAAGGGAGGACAAAAAGTGGGTGGCATGAGGTGGAGCGGCTTCATCAGGAGACAAGGCGGGGGGAATCATGGACAACACAAGAGGAAAAAGGTCGCCAGAGAGAAAACAAAATGGTAGGTTGTACACAAATAGTAGCTATTTTTATTCGTCTTGCGGGGCAAAAAATAAATGAGCGGACACGCTGGCATGTAAAATTAGGCTAAGCAAAATATACACAAACACAGAGGGGAAGCGGCGGGGTGCGTTCATAGAGCATGTCCATCCATCACTTTGGCTCGGGCATTCCTTATTCTGGCTCTGCTGAGGCTGTCATGGCACTAACCTGCCTGTTCTGTCCTGAGGCCGTATATTTAGCCACAGTACAAAAGGAGGCCTGCTCTGAGCATCGTATTGTCAGCATGCTGTGTAAAAGACCCGCGCAATACAATCGTGGCTGACGGCTAAAAGGTCATAGTCGTCGCAGTGCATAGTGTACGGGCAGATATGCTAGTCTCTAATGGAGCTCGGGCACTGTCTCGCGTTCTAAATTACCACACGGAGTTAACGGCGAGCTGAACGCGCTCCTGCACACGTAGACACAAGCTGGGCATTTTATTCGCGAATTCTTAATGGACGCTGTGGCTGCAAATCAATTCCGAGTACGGTGCGCTGGACCGTGAAAATGGGTCACGAGCGCCGTTCTAAGCCTTGTCGCGGCTGAGCGACCATTATGACTTAAAAACATTAAAGCAGCTATTGTAAACGAGGGCATTTGTTGCGATCCGAGTGGGGCACATAATTAGCGATTATCAGGAGCTTATACTGTTCTTCTTTACTAACGGGGGCAGTTGGAGGCACACTGATCAAGTTGCATCGTCGTCGCGCTCGGCGTAAACATAAAACTCATGTCTGCATTGTGATGTCGGTCAGGACATGACACAACAACAATGCTACTCTACAGACAGCTCTCGCAAAACTCACTGTTTGCAATCGTTTCGTGTGCAAAATTCTTGATATATTAAAAACGTCCTGAGCAGCTTTGAGTCAGAACAGCCCCATTTGTACTCTAGGGAGGATCGTGTAACAGTCCGTCCATAAACTTGCGGGCTGGGAGGGCACACATCTGAATAGTTGGGTTGAAGTGTTCTAGAACAGTGTTAAATACAACTTAACCACTGATTTCTTCTCTAGTTCGTGTCCATCTATTGTTTGGAAGACGCTAATATCCAAAGTAGTTTTCCACGGCTTTCAGCAAGCGATACAGCGTCACCACCGTGGGTTTCGCGTGCGCGGAGCGCGGGGGCTAGATTGAGGCGGAGCCCTTTGGCTGAGTAACGCCTGGACGGCGGGCGGATGCTTGCTGTCAACCTCAATGCTGACTCGACCCTGGTGGCTGGACTCTGGCCGGTCGCTTCATCAGGTGAATCCAGTCCGATCTGATTGCAAGGCCGCACGGCCGCGAAGTTGATGGATTGCCACTTCCTCATAGCGAACCCAGTCACGGATGCAGGCTCTGTATGGGCATGCGAAGTAAATATGCGTCCTCTATTTGGGAAGGCCAAACAAAGTAGTTCGGGCGTTCACAGACGAAAGTCACAGCATCGCCTTTCCACGACATTGGCGCAGTCAACAATACCTACAGCATCAGAATAAATGTTAGCCGGCGGCGTTGGGGGGCTGTCTTGGGTGATCTTGTGCTACGTTGAATGACCTGTTCCTTCGTTTGGCTGACACAGTGGAGGGTCGGCGTTGATCAAATCTTCCCACATATTCGTGGAGCTAGACATGTGGGGGTGTGTTAGAACGAGGAGTTTTAGGTAGGCGTGGCTGACTCTCAACTTATATAAAGAATATCTCTTTGGATTTAAAACTTTTAGACTGTACTAGATCTTCGCGTCCTTATGCACACACAAAAGCTTGTAACGACTCCAAATAGAGAACGAGAATAATATTCGAAATCACATCCATGAGGACGGGCCCTTTAAACTCTGTCCCTGCAAGTTCATCTGCCTCCACTTTTGAGTGCAACACCCACATCTCAAAATTGAATCTGCAACTGATAGACAGAACCAATACATTACAGAAAAAAAGATGTCACTACTTCAGTTTCATCTCCATTTGTCACAGTTAACATATTTTATATACACACTCTTCACATCTCAGTTTATTTACTTTATGGTACTCAATTCTTTGTACCATATTGGAGAGAATAGACGTAGCTTGTTGTACTATCAGTTGTGGGTCTTTCATGTGGAGAACTCAGCTCATGTTTTTGCATAATGATGCATTTAAAAAAAAAAAGGCCAAATGTGCCTTTATTGAAATTCCCAATGTTGTTGCACATGATATACAGTATCTCACAGAAGTGAGTACACACCTCACATTTTTGTACATAGTTAACAGTCTTGTTCTTCTTTTCATGTGACAACACTGAGGAAATTACACTTTGCTACAATGTAAATTAGTGCGTGTACAGCTTGTATAACAGTTTAAATTTGCTGTCCCCTCAAAATAACGCAACACACAGCCATTAATATCTGAACCGCTGGCCACAAAAGTGAGTATTCTACGCCCTCACAAGTGAAAATTGTCGCAAATTGGTCTCAAAGTAAGGGCTGGGCCGATAAATCAGGGGGGCGGTAAACGAAACGCCTGTTGTTCTGCAGGTGAGCGAGTTTGGCCCAGATACCATACGTTCAGATTCTTGCATCTTGGGTGCGATTTTTTTTTTTGGCGGACTCGCAATGCTTATTCTGCAGATGACAACGGCTTCTTGCTAAGTTAAACAGCTGCTGCAATTGTGAAAGCCCGGCAGGTGATTGAAATTTACCGGGTGCTGAATTGACAGTAACCTGTCTTTGTCTGACAAGATTGGCGGCGTTAAAAATATCGCATGGTTCGATTTAGCGTCGGAGACAAAGCGCGCTGTCCTAGCTCAAAGTGTCAATATTTTGTGTGGCCACAATTATTTTCCAGCACTGCCTTAACCCACTTGGGCATGGAGTTCACCAGAGCTTCACACATGACGACATCACGGAGCTGGTGGATGTTAGACACCTTGCGCTCCTT